>CAXARO010001106.1:0-65459 GCA_963971305.1 Arcuatula senhousia
GACACTTGGGATTGACCCAAATTTTTCACATCAGGGGTACCCAAATTGCACATGGGAGTTAAAAATTTTACTCCTTAAGATTTATCTAATATTAAAGAAACAATGAGGTAGTGGTTCCAAAGGGGCACCATAAAATGAAAAGTCTGAAACGGCCCGTGCGGGGCCCGGGTGGCGCATAGGCCCACAGCAGAGCCTAGCTTGTCGTAAGAGGCGACTAAGGGTCTTGGGATTCTGACGTCAGGTCAGTGCTCAGCCCACAGAGCGACCAAGTGTGTACCCTAGGTGGCTGAATAGGGTAGCCCTCGTCTGCGGAGGTTGTCAGGTCTATAATACGGAAACCCTGACCGCCGACCATAGTGGGCCAACGTGTGTGGATAATGCCACGCTTCATGCACGCAAAAGACCCCTTTGTGGACCGCCAAGTAGTGCACCACATAGGCTAAATTTTCCACCCCTACCCACTTCTCCCCTTTTCCTGTGGTTCTTCAAAATTTACCGTCCTTGTGTTTCCCACCCCATCCCATATTTCATATATCATCATCATTTCATGTTCATTGTCTCATCCTTTTCATGTTCATCGCCTGTAGATAGCCTATATAGCGTTGCACGGGCGTAAAACACCAACTCACTCACTCACTCCAAGGCCAAATTAACAACAACAACAAATTATTTATTTTTCATTTGCCAATCACGGCACCCACAAGAGGCAGTAGAAGTACATTATGTACCATGAAATAAATTACAAAAACAAATAAATAGATACGAAGGACAATTCCAGAAATAACACACACTAACGCATACATAAAAAAAAACTAATCAACAATCAGTAACATGAGCAGCTCTGGAAGTAAGCAGTTCCTGTCTGCTAAAGTAGTGGAACACATCGGTATTATTCTATATATCTATCGTGTAAAAAAGTAATTTGTGGTAATGTGACCGCTTTATCTACATGTACTACTGCTAACACAAATGATATTTATCTGCTTCTTGAAAAAAATACAACATGACTTATATTTTTAACAACCATTTCATCATCATTTTATGTCCACCAATCCTGTAGCGGTATAACCTGTATAATGTTAACTTTAGGTGGGGTGTAAATCACCAATCAATCCTTGCCTCTATTAATTGGTAAATTATCCATTTAAAAAAAAAATCTTGATTAAAATAGAGTTGCATTAACCATGTTTACCGACTTATGTTAGATTTATTTTAATTTTAGAGAAGATAATAGCCCTTGGAAATGCCTTGGAAGTGATGGTGCCTCCAACATGGAATGCGTGGAGGATTAGCTGCATTGCTACAAAATGATCTAAACCATGAGATTATCAATATGCACTGTTTTGCTCACAGATTAGAACTCTCCTTTAGAGATGTTTAAAAACAATATAAAATCTATGATTAACTGATGAGACTGCTTGTTGGTCTTTACTACTTCTACACTAAACAGGATAAAAAGGGTGTATTAAATACGATGAAGGTTTTCAAAGATCTCAAAGGTCTGCTGCCTTGTAAGGTTACTGGAACTAGATGGATATGATGAGGAGGCCCTAGTGGATCAAGTTAACAGAGTAATTCAAAACATGGTCCTCTTCATTTAATCGTTTTCCTGCAAAACAGTAGTGTCAGGTAAACAAGAGCTGATAAGCAACATGCATGTATGCTAAAATAACAGACAGATGAAACTTAACAACATCATTTAACAAGTGGGTGTATAAAAAGGATTTAGGTTTATACACATTTATATAGTTAATAAGTGTTATAGAAATCATCAAAATTCTTCAATAATAAAAGACAACGTGTACTTAAGTTCATTATGTATGTACTCGTAGTGCATTTTCATCGATATATCATTTCAACATTTACTCATTCTAATATTGTTAAAGTATACTGTTCTATGCTCTTCATATTCATACAGTGTTTGGCATTTTCAATATTTTCGGTAGAGCGCCTCTGATGAGTCTTGAATAGACGAAACGCGCGTCAGGCGTAGCAAAATTTTTTGTCTGGAACTTTGTTGTCATTTGTATTTACAATAAATTATGTCAAACAACATGTTTAACACCCTTTCCCGATCATGTTCTTCGCAGAGATCTACTGCAGCCACTCTAACCAAAACTTTCACAACTAGATGGGAAAGGTCCTCATGTCCTTTGTAGTTTGTTTTCATCTTCCCATTCACATCTGACCTTCTCAGGGTTGTCTTGAAGTGATACAAAGTACCATGCTGGTTCACAGATTCCTCCTTATATAAGGCCTTATATGCTTTAAATTTGTATTTGTGATTTAAGCTTAATTACATGTAATACTTATCGATTGAATTGTTACAATAATGAATTCACATAATAGGATGACAAGCACTAAGACAAGCACAAGAAAACTAGACCCCATAATTTGCCCCCCGCCCCAAAAAAGAATAAATAACAGTAGAAAAGATTGTGAAGAAAGAAAATATATATAGCGAACATCAATTTTGAGAAAAATATATTTTGTTATTATGTGCACAAAATTTTGAAATCTAGTCACTGTGGTACATGTAAAAGACGTGTAGAATGAAAATATCTAGAATATTGTGAAATGCCTCTCTGAAGGTGGGAACTATTACCCATTGATAATCGTTCAATAACCATTTAATATTGATATTTAAAGTTATTTACTCTAATCGGTCACCTTCTCCTAAAGAACATATAAACAGGAAAATCTCACAGATTGTACATGTAGAACTTGTTTAATATGCCAAAATTCAAATACAATAGGGAATAAATCCTTATATCTTTCTTGAGGTGTCAATGCTAAATTGTTCTTTAACATTTTTGAGTCGCTCCCTGGTCAAATGCCCAGCAGGCACTGCAACGTTTTTTCAACGCTTAATCAACGTTGATTTTAGGTTGCAGATGAAAGTTGCAGCAACGTTGAAAACACGCTGTTTCAACGTTGATCACTAAACGTTGACTATTAATTTTAATTCAAGTTGATGACGGACATACTTTTAACATTTCCATGCAGAACCTTTTGCATCTTTCTGGTAAAAATATAACAATGAACTTACTTATGACACAAAAATTTAAATAATGAGGCACTCATATTGAAGATACTTGAAACTGTCCCACTTTTATCAAAAAAGTTTTCAACAAACATATATAACAAAAGTTAATATTGATGGATGGCTCAACAAAATCCCAAACTCCTCCTGAACCACCTACACCGTTCAAGGTTTCAAGTTGAGGTGAATGTACTAGTAAAGCAAAATTGAATAAGCACACATGATCATCAGACTTATTGTCCCTTGGAAATAAAAAGTTCTCATAAAATTTTTATACTGCTATTGTTATGTATAGAAAATTATCAGTCACTTCATGATGATGAAGTGGTGGAGGAAATGGGGACACAAGGCCAATCGGGTAGGAGAGTTTTGACTGCCACTGGAAAAAGGAGTGATGGGTAGGGACGGGAAATTTAGCCTCCTGCATGGGGATCCTACGAGTCCTTCTCTTTCCGAAACCTGCAGCATGGTTCTTAAACGTGCGAGGAACGCGACATTTTCACAACAAGGTGCACAACTATAGTTTGCGGTCAGGCTTTCTGCATTATCACCTGACGACCCTGCATGTCTCGATGTCAGGGCTGCCCCATTCAACCACCTGGGCACACTTCCCAGTCGCTTTGTGGGAAAAGCGGCCTGACCCGATGTCAGGTTTCTGAGCGCTCATTAGTGGACTTTTACCGACAAGCTAAGCACTACTGTGGGCCTATTCGCCACCCGGAACGCGCACGGGTTTGTACTGGGTTATGTTTGGTCATTTAAATAAAAATGCTTTAACAATATGTTTAACTGTAAGACACCGAGCAAGCTTACAGAACACACACCTCAAACTCAACAAATTTGAATATTTGGTCAAAAGTTTTTTCTGAGAAACATTTAAAACGTGAAATCATGTTCTGTTTGAAGTTTCTTTTCACTTTAGATTTCTATCTCTGGCGCAGGCCCTTTGGTGTAACATTACATTGAAATTGGTGTTTTAAGGATATACCTTTTAAATCTATCTTTAAGTTAACAGGTGTTTGCATTTTTACTTTGATATTGTACTAATAAAAATATATAGGGTGATGCTTAATTTATTGCAGACTGTATAAAGTTTTCTCTGATTTACGAGAACAACATAGTATAATCAGGATTCATGTCAAACTTAACAGTGAAGTTGCAAAAACATGAGGATATAAACTGGTCTTGGGTAAAATAACTTTATTAAACTGAAGTGGAGATCATAAATAAAGTGAAAACCACTTTACAAGTTTAACATCTCAAAACGGACCAATTAGCACCAAACAAGAAAAAAACCGATAGCGATTCGAGAATCCATGTATAAAAATACCTAACTGATTGATGTCTATAATAAAGCTAATAAATATGGTACGAGACCACAATTATCGCCCCTTATTTTTCGTTGTTGTTTAATATACTCCCTTTCAAAACACTATATATCTTCCAGAGGTATTTCTAGGGTCAATTTTTGGTGCTGTTTCTAGTTGTTTGGGTTAATTGGTAGTTCTTAAGCCTAAGTCTGGTATATTCAAAGACCAACACTTAAATCAGCAAAAAAGGGGTGATTTAGACCATAAAATGCATCAAAAGTTTTAAAATCGGTAAAATCTTCTTAAATTGACATATTATTTATGTCTTGTGTTGTTATGCAGCTGGGAGAAATTTTAGGCAAATCAAATGGTTATTTTATTTTTATTCATTAAAACGCTATATTGAAAATGCATTATAAAAGGGGGTTTAAATAATACTAGTCTCTGGCCATATGTAAAATATAGTTTAAGGAATATCAAAATATTCAAAAAATATAATAACTAAAAAAAAATGTAACCAAGTTTTATAGATTTAAGTGCAATGAATGGAATTAAATAGCGTTTTCTATAACACTAAAGGTCAATGAACACAACTACTCTACATATCCATGATATATGTGCACCCTACACAAAAAACATGGCGACTTTCATAAAGTACACAAGAAAAGTGAAACTTAATAAATCGACAGGTATAAGTAATTAAATGGGTTGAACACCGGGGAACGACCGTAAGTGAGGAACTGAAAACTAGGATAAACTATTCAAAAAGCATGAAAAAAAAACGGCAATTCTCCATTTTTTTAAAAATCTTGAAAATATCCAAATCAGAATCACAGGCGGTACAGTTTTAGCCATTTGTATGATTTTCCCCTGTAGAATCAGAGCGAAACATAGGTTTTACTTTACCGGCGGCGGCGTTAACTTTGAATGGTAAAGTTTTATGAGCACCTTCAAATCTCAAGAAATATAAGTCCTAGGTTGATGAATCTTGACCTGCATATGGCCCAGAAATAACAGTTTCATCCTCATCTTTTGACCCTGACATTGATTTTCTGGTTGAGCAACTTTACAATTTACAATTATACATAAAATAGCTAATGTTTTATAAGCACATCCATATCTCAAGAACTATAGTGAGTGAGTTGGTGTTTTACGCCCGTGCAACGCTAAATAGGTTATTTACAGGCGATGAACAAAAAAAGGATGATAAAATGAACATGAAATGATGATGATAAATGAAATATGGGGATGGGGTGGGACACAAAGGAACGGTAAATTTTGAAGAACCACAGGAAAAGGGGAGAGATGGGTAGGGGCGGAAAATTTAGCCTATGTGGTGCACTACTGGGCGGTCCACAAAGGGGTCTTTTACGTGCATGAAGCGTGGCACTCTCCACACACGTTGGCCCACTATGGTCGGCGGTCAGGGTTTCCGTATTATAGACCTGACAACCCCCGCGGACGAGGGCTACCCTATTCAGCCACCTAGGGTACACACTTGGTCGCTCTGTGGGCTGAGCACTGACCCGACGTCAGAATCCCAAGACCCTTAGTCGCCTCTTACGACAAGCTAGGCTCTGCTGCGGGCCTATTCGCCACCCGGGCCCCGCACGGGACCTCAAGAACTATATGTTTTAGATTGATGAACCTTGGTATGTATTGTCCCAATAGTATTTAGGCACAATTGCATCCCTATTTTTTGACCCGTTTTATTCTTGAAACGAGTGACTTAAATAATATCCAATAAAAGCAATGTTATTTGTATGAGCTCTTCGATATCTCAAGAACAATAAGTTCTATAACAAGAGGCTCCCAGGAGCCTGAATCGCTCACCTGACATACGTGCCTGAAGTAAAGGTTATAAGGCAAAATCGATTTAACGTTGAAAGGGTCATAAGATTAATAAGGGGGTCATCTGACAATATGGTGGATCTAAAGGTGCTGATCACTTTTGTTCTCAATCAAAATCTAAAAATCTGTCACCCTTTTTGAGTTATTTGCAAAAAAAATGCAGTTTAACCTAATGTTCTATTTTTAGCCACAGCGGCCATATTTTACAACCAATCAAATATCCCCACGAAAGTTCTATACACCTAATAATAATAAACAATAATACCAAGTTTGGTTCCATTTCGACTTAAAGTGTCAGAGGAGTTAACATTTTCAATATAAGGAAATGCAGTTAAAATGCTCAATTTTGACGTTCCAAGGGCAATAACTCCTCAAAGGAAAGGTCCTACAACGTTGACCCTGTTACAAATTTTGTAGATCTTGATGCGCTTAAAAATATGCAATTTAAATTTCTCAAATATCTTGTATAGTTTTCAAGATATTGAGCTAAACAGGTGCAAAATTTGCCAAAAATCCACAAAAAGGGCAATAACTCCTCCATGGGTTGTTGGATTTTCTTCAAAATTCCAGAGCTGGTAGATCTTGAGATGCTGATCACTTTTGTTCCCTATCAAAATTTTGAAATCTGTCACCGTTTTAGAGTTATTTGCAAAAAACTGCCATTTACCTCTATGTTCTATTTTTAGCCACAGCGGCCATGTTTTACGACCAATAAAAAATCCCCACATCAGTTCTATACACCTAATGCTAATAAACAACTATACCAAGTTTGGTTCCATTTGGACTTAAAGTGTCAGAGGAGTTAACGTTTTCAATGTAATGAGGAAATGCTGTAAAAATGCTAAATTTTGACGTTCTAAGGGCAATAACTCCTAAAAGGAAAGGTCCTACAACGTTGACCCTGTCACATATTTTGTAGATCTTGATGTGCTTAACAATATGCAATTTAAATTTCTCAAATATCTAGTATAGTTTTTAAGATATTGAGTTAAACAGGTGCAAAATTTGCAAAAAATCCACAAAAAGGGCAATAACTCCTATATGGGTTGTTGGATTTTCTTCAAATTTTCAGGGTAGGTAGATCTTGAGGTGCTGATCATTTTAGCCTGCCAGAATTTTGATATCTGTAGCCGTTTTTGAGTTATTTGCAAAAAAACTGCATTTTACCCCTATGTTCTATTTTTAGCCATGGCGGCCATGTTTTACGACGAATCAAAAATCCCCACATCAGTTCTAAGCACCGAATGCTAATGAACAACCATACCAAGTTTGGTTGCAATTGGACTTATGGTGTAAGAGGAGTTAACGTTTTAAAAAGTTTACGGACGACGGACGCCAAGTGATGACAATAGCTCACATGACCCTTTGGGTCAGGTGAGCTAACTAGGTATTCCTATGGTGCTGGCAGGCGAGACCCCCTTAAGTGCAATATGTATCTATGATAAATTTATGTATAAAAAAAATCTTATTAGCCTATTGTCGGGTACAAAAATGACCAATAAGTCTTCGCTTCTCAGATCACTATAAAATATGGCATTAGATGACACAGATTAAAATATCTATATAGAAGCTTATTTTTGAAGTATAGTTAATCCCAATCATGGATCACTAAATATTCACCATATAAGACTGCATATGGCAAACCAACAACCTTACCAATGCAATTTTAAACAAGAGGCTCCCAGGAGCCTGAATCGCTCACCTGGTCTTGATGTTGACCCTATACTTTTGTAGAGCTAAATGAGCTGAACATTTAAGCAAGCAACAGCTTTTCTCTACCTGCAATAGTTTTCATTCAATAGGCCAAAAACACCATTTTTCACCTATAAGGAGCCATAGCCCCTATAAGGAGTCATCTGACAACTTCAACCCTATGGAGACTTTTGTAGAGCTAAATGAGCTGAACATTTAAGCAAGCAACAGCTAATCTCTATCTGCAATAGTTTTCATTCTGAAGGCCAATAACATGAAAAATCGCTTTTTTCAGGGGCCGTAACCCCTATAAGGGGTCATCTGACAACTTCGACCCTATGGAGAATTTTGTAGAGCTAAATGAGCTGAACATTTAAGCAAGCAACAGCCAATCTCTATCTGCAATAGTTTTCATTCTGTAGGCCAAAAACATGAAAAATCACTATTTTTCAGGGGCCGTAACCCCTATAAGGGGTCATCTGACAACTTCGACCCTATGGAGAATTTTGTAAAGCTAAATGAGCTGAACATTTAAGCAAGCAACAGCTAATCTCTATGTGCAATAGTTTTCATTCTGTAGGCCAAAAACATGAAAAAAACGCTATTTTTCAGGGGCCGTAACCCCTATAAGGGGTTTTCTGACAACTTCGACCCTATGGAGACTTTCGTAGAGCTAAAAGAGCTAAACATTTAACCAAGCAACAGCTAATCTCTATCTGCAATAGTTTTCATTCTGTAGGCCAAAAACATGAAAAATGGCTCACCTTTTTAGCTCACCTGGACCTTCGGTCCAGGTGAGCTAAAAAGTACACACAGACTTTAAGGTAGCTCAGCAACAAATGAGAAACTCATAGAAATAAATATTTTTGTAAAGTACTTTTTTAAATTTTGAAATATTGTTTATAATAGAACACCAGAGGAAACAGAGTAAAATAAAAGAATCTATCTGGCTGGGGCCTTATGAAATCATCTCTTTAACAGAGAAGGCAGTTGCTACTCTTGAAGACTGTAAGGGAGTGAATCTTTGGAAGATGTATAGTGTATTCCAATAGAAGCACCAAAGACTACGTCCTGTACATCTCAACAGACAGCACCAACAGAAGATAATATTTTCCACGAGAAGAGTCGGATGATGCCACATCCCAAGGAGGTATAGATTATGACTCACCTAAAGCAGTTACAGATGATGTCACAACTCGAGGAGATTCAGATGATTCCAGCTCTCTAGGTGGAACAGACAAAGCTACGCTGCAAAGAGATTTATCTGATGCCATACCCTCTTCGGACCCTATCATTGGTACACAGTTTCAGAGTGTAGTAGGTCAACTTGTAAAGATTTTGCCCAAGATACAGACGTCCAAATTGCTTTTGAACGTACTAGAAAGCATAATATCGTGTGATTTACCTTTAACCTCCCTATGAATGTGTGTATAAAGCAGAAATGACACGAAGTCATCTTTGATCTGTGATTTATATAAACTATTTGAAAACTATATGACAGGAGCAGCTTTTATTTGTTCACCTGCCATTAAGAGATTGGCGTCATCTTTTAGGACACAGACATCTGCCACGCAGTTGACCTCAGCACTGATATTTGCCAGCATAGTATTGGATCCAGACCCTCAGGTTGTGCTTCGAACTCCTGAAAAACATCCTGACCACTTAGAGGAAAATCTAAGCAGACCGTCGGGGAAGCTACCCAACAACAAAAAAATGGTAACAATCTTTTTACACCAGCATACCCTCGTTGTCTTAATGGGAATGTATGGCAGGACGACAAGATCACACATTAATACCTGGGACTCCTTTAAGAAGAACATTTACATTTAAGAAGAACAGTTACAGATGATGTCACAACTCTAGGAGATTCTCTCGGTCAGAGTAGGACCCGTAGGATCCCTACGCAGGAGGCTAAATTTCCCGTCCCTACCCATCACTGTTTTTCCAGTGGCAGTCAAAACACTCCTACCCGATTGGCCTTGTGTCCCCATTTCCTCCACTTCATCATCATTTCATGTTCATTGTATCACCACTTTTATGTTCATCTCCCGGATATAGCCGAAATCGTGCTGCTTGGGAGTAAAGCAATAACTAACTAACTCTAGGTGGAACAGACATAGCTACGCTGCAAAGAGATTTATCTGATGCCATACGCTCTTCGGACCCTATCATTGGTACACGGTTTCAGAGTGTAGTAGGTCAACTTGCAAAGATTTTGTCCGAGATACAGACGTCCAAATTTATCATAATATAGGACCACAGTCAAGTTAGATGTACATTCTGCTATGCGTTTCTTCGATAAATGAAAAAAAATGACTATTTATCATGGCTCTATGGAAAGGTAACATTTGCAGCATACCATTTTATAGTTCTTCCTCTCTGCAGAAGTCAACAATGGACGCTTATGGTAGCCAATACTCCACCCTAACCATTAGTCAATTGGTCTCACTTAGTAGAAATTAAAATTACGTTATACATCAGTGGAAAAAATAAATGTGTACAAGAGAACAAATCACCAACAATGGATAACAAACTGGACAGCAGTTACTATCGATGCAAGACATAGTTTTGTACAAAATACTAGTGAGTTTCACCTCATTAAAAGAATCCTTGGTAATGGAATCCCGGTGTATTTATAGATACAAGTTTAAATGGTGATTTTTTTGTAGTGTTCTAAAAATTTAGAAGTTTCTCTCCATGAAAAGTACCAAGACATGTTTAATTGTAAAAAAAAGTGTTTAAAGAAAAATTATATGAAGGGAGGGAACTGCAGAAACCGCCATTTTGTCAATGTGAGAAAACACAACTTTTCAGATAAACAAAAATATTTCTTCAGAGAGCTGGAATACGTACGCTTTTTATGGGCAATTTTATTCTGTGAGACACGCTTTTTAAAATGTCATGTGTATGAAATAATTTTGGCACTTTTTCACCTTTAACAGCAAATTCAACCATAAATTATGTCTCAACAGCGAACCATTTACAAATATCAGTTCAGAGGGAGGGAGGGTGGTATTTCTAAATTAGATTGTTTTTGGAAGATCTTAGCCATATGACTGTTGAAATCTGTTTTGGGGTTTTTATTCAGATAACCAGATATTTTTGTAATTGTGAAGGCTACTTGTTCTTTATATATATTTTTTTAATATCTTCATTTTTTATCCCTTCAGTCAAAATTGTACAAGTTCGATGAAAATGAGCATGGTTGCCATATTTGGTACGGGATGAAGAACAGGGATGGATATGCTATTATAAGGCCTCTTTTCCGTGGTAAAAACTGATTTTTACTGTTCATAGACTAAGTTTTTTAAGCCAATAACTGTACATTTACTAACATTGGTTACCATGTGTCTCACTTGTGTCACAATAGACTCTGTATGAGGTTAGAGTGATTGAGTTGACCCTTAATGGCCTCTAACGACAAGCAAGGCTCTGCTGCGGGCCTATTCGCCACCCGGGCCACGCACGGGACGTATGAGGTTAGAAAATGTGTCCTCAGAACCTAGGGAAGTTAACGATGGCCGAAGAATTTGTAAGAAAAATAGGACTTGTAAAAGGTAATGTAGTCTTTAACAATTGCAATTTATAATAAGCATGATAGGTAAGCACAGATGATCAAGTTATTAACAGTTTATTTAGTTATTTTAGTATTTATTGCATAGTTATGCAAGTTTACTAATGGGTTATGTTCATCAGAATATAGCGATCCCTGCTTGTTCTTCTGTTCTTTTTCTTGCACTTTCCAATATTACGCTGGATTTTATATTTTAAGGGGTTTTTTCCTTTGCGCATGATACAGTGCGATTATATTTTTTTTTATCATATGCCTCATGAACGGTGCTTGTCTGGAGAATTTCAGCCCAAGTGAGTACGCAAACAGAATCGAAGATTTGCCGGTACCATAAATTTTGTTGTACGTGGCAGAGTGACATGCATAGTGACACAGACCATTAAAATTACGATTAAAATAGTACACTTTTTGGTGCGTAGGTGAAAACCAGATGGTGCAAGCTCTCGCACTGGTTTGTGGTGTGGAGTTTTGAAATTTTATTAAGGATTTCCAAAGACAGAGACTTATTTAAGACAGATTCCAAGATTCGCTTATCCTCCACACTAAGTTCCAAATAATTCCCATACGGTAGAAAACTTGTGTTATATGTATCCAAATGTGCACGGCAAGAATACGATTTTTCTGAACAATTTGAATGATTTCCACTGAGACAAGAAACAATATTTTTGATAGCTGCCTGTGCAGTTGAAACAAAGTTTTGCTTTTAACATTTTTTTCTATGCGAACTAATTCAAGCGAAAGCCTGTTGCCAATTTTAAACCATAACCATGAGGCAATTTTGAACAAGAATAGAATTCCAGGGTCGCCCGCCGGTGAAGCAAAAATTATTGAACACATCTGATTTTTAAACTTGACCAAGGTACTAGTGGTTTAAACATTTTGTATAGATTTCATGAAAATCCGTCAACATCTGTAGGGATAAGAGCGCTTACAAGGTCTGTTTTACAAAAAAAAAACAGAGTCGGTTTTATGGTCAAAGTCCCCTAACTCCTACAAAAATTATCGAAAAATGCTGATTGTAAAACCTGACCAAGTATTAATGGTTTAAACCTTTGGTATACATTTCATGAAAAGCCGTCATTATCTGTAGGGATGAGAGCGCTTACAAGGTCTGTTTTACAAAAAAACAGTCGTTTTTATGGTCAAAGTCCCCTAACTCCTACAAAAATTATCAAAAAATGTTGATTATCGAACTTGACCAAGGTATTAGTGATAGAAACATTTGGTATAAATTTCATGAAAATCTGATTTTTAAACTTGACCAAGGTTCTAGTGGTTTAAACATTTTGTATAAATTTCATGAAAATCCGTCAACATCTGTAGGGATGAGAGCGCTTACAAAGTCTGTTTTGCCAAAAAAAAAAACAGAGTCGTTTTTATGGTCAAAGTCCCCTAACTCCTACAAAAATTATCAAAAAATGCTGATTGTCAAACCTGACCAAGGTATTAGTCGTTTCAACATTTGGTATAAATTTCAAGAAAATTGGTCAACATCTGTAGGGATGAGAGCGCTTACAAGGTCTGTTTTACCAAAAAAACAGAGTCGTTTTTATGGTCAAAGTCCATTAACTCCTACAAAAATTATCGAAAAATGCTGATTGTTGAACTTGACCAAGGTATTAGTGATATAAACATTTGGTATAAATTTTCATGAAAATCTGTCAACATCTGTAGGGATGAGAGCGCTTACAAGGTCTGTTAAGCAATAAAAACAGTCGTTTTTATGGTTAAAGTCCCATAACTCCTACAAAAATTATCAAAAAATGCTGATTTTCGAACTTTTCCAAGGTATTAGTAATATAAAAATTTTGAATAAATTTCATGAAAATCCAACAAAATTTGTAGCCTTGAAAGCGCTTACAAAAAGTGTGACGGACGGACGGACGCCCGGCATTTCTATGTCCCCGCTCCGCGTTGCGGCGAGGGACAAAAAGTTACGTTTTTAATATTAATGGTACAGTACGCAATATTTGAACAAAGCACTGATAATACCGTATGGGGTTGCCAGACTTTAAAACTTTTCCTAATTTGAGCACTTGCATCGTTTGTTACAGATTTCACCTTTACAATATTCTAACTATCTATTTTTTTTAATTTTGTATTGCAAGTTTGCCTTCACTAGAGGCCAAAGAGTCGTCTGTATTGTAGGATTTTGCGCAGTTGTCGTGCTGATATTCCTTTATTTTAGTTTATTGGCTGTTGCCATTGCTATAGGCAAATTCAGTCCTGTTGTTTTTTTCAAAAATAGGGCAGAACGATTGGATGCCTGCCTAACACCCAGCTTGGTTTCTATTATAACATGTATCGGTTTCGACATCAATCTGATTTCCCTGTCCTAACATTTTTGCAACTTGACCGGCAAATATTTGGTTATTGATCATACCTTCTTCATTGAGTTCAATGATTTTGTCGCAATGTTTTTATTTTTTTTGTTTATCAAGCTGATACAGGATGGTCTTTTATCCATACAGGACAGAGCCGTCTGCAGATCAGCAGCACCCATTTTCGGCAGAGCTCCATTTAACATCTCTGCTGCTGGGCCTCTTCCCTCGTTCTCGCATTCAAGGTACAGTTCGGTAGACTTTGTATCGAATCAGCATTTGCTGCAAGATGTACGTACACTTATGCACAGGCCCCTGTGCTCACTAATTTCTGTACAAATTGATGGTATTTTTACACTGATGACCTGTTACTACTTTTATAATATATTGTTGAAGTTTGGAAAAGTTAACAATAATGTTTTCCGTTTCTGCTGCCAATGTGAACCTTGGGTTCTCCTTTTCTATAATTTCTTTTCTAGGCCGAAGTTTGCTGACCATTTCGGGACCAGAGGACCTAATTGTTGCAGCCTTGTACACACTTTCAGCAGTTCTGGAAATTTGACCATTGTTGCTGCTGCTGTTGTCTTCAGTTGATTCTGCTTATTCAACTCTCAGCCTGTAGTTCCAAGGTTGGTGGCCGTTATGGAAAGTATCTTTTTCTCCTTTTTTTTTGTTCTTATTTATACCTTTTAGGATGAGATGAAGGCATTTTCAGACTTTGACTTTGAACATGTATTGGAATAGTGAGTGAGTTGCTGTTTTACGCCCGTGCAACGCTATATAGGTTATTTAAAGGCGGTGAACATGAAAAGGATGATAAAATGAACATGAAATATGGTGATGGGGTGGGACACAAAGGACCGGTAAATTTTGAAAAAAACACAGGAAAAAAGGGGACAAGTATGTAGGGGCGGAAAATTTAGCCTATATGCTGCACTACTTGGCGGTCCATAAAGGGGTCTTTTACTTGTATGAAGCGTGGCACTCTCCACACACGTTGGCCCACTATGGCCAGCGGTCAGGGTTTTTGTATAATAGACCTGACAACCCCCGCGGACCAGGGCCACCCTATTCAGACACCTAGGGTACACACTTGGTCGCTCTGTGGGCTGAGCACTGACCCGACGTCAGAATCCCAAGACCCTTAGTTGCCTCTTACGACAAGATAGGCTCTGCTGCGGGCTTATATGCCGCACGGGACTGTATTGGAATATGGTTGTTAGGAAAAACTATGACGTCATAAACGTAATTGGTTGTTAGGCAGCCATGTTGTAATGCTAGATGATAATTTTTGTATTTTCTTACCTTGATTCCCTAATTTTATTGATTTCTGACTTAAATTAATGCATTTTCACATTTAAAAAAAAGGATTTTAGGGGTAAATGAGAGTTATCTTCCCCTAGAATTATCTCCCCTTTGACCATACATATTTTAGTATGCTATGTAAAATTTCATTTGTATTGTCATATTATGACACATACACACATTAGAATAAATATTATAAACTAAATTTTACTTTTCATTTACATTTTTGTCCTCCGAATGTTTTTTTTGTTGTTGTTGCTTTTTTATCATGTTTGCACAATTAGTGATTGGGAAAAATTGCCATATGAATTGACATTGGCTTGAAATTGCTGAGTCACTAAAATGCCTGTTGTGGGTCTGTTCTTTAATGGATTGGGAAGTTTTATACACCAAAATGTTCGTGAGTATCGGTATTTTTAGAATTGTAATGCCCAGTCCCTTCAATGGATATGTTGTGTTGTTAATCTATTGTTTTAAAGATGGTTGTTGTTATTCCTGTAAGTTATTGCTAAGTGATGTTGAATCAAACACAGTAGAAATTGCGTTTTTCATTTCTGTACCCTGGATGTGTTAATGTCCGGTAGCTGTGCTATTACCCTTATAATCAGCTGTAAAGGCATAGGTACATTTTGATGAGCGTAAGACACGATTGGTTAAGTGTTTTACATAATTGATGCATTAAATATGTGAGTGTTGTTTGCTTGAAACCGTAAATACGTTTTTAGCTCACCTGGACCGAAGGTCCATGTGAGCTTTTATCATCACTTGGCGTCCGTCGTCGTCTGTAAACAATTTTTCAAACGTTAACTTGTCCGACACCATAAGTCCAATTGCAACCAAACTTGGTACAGTTGTTTAGTGGCATTATGTGTACAAAACTGTCGTTCGGATTTTTGATTCGTAAAAAAACATGGCCGCCATGGCTAAAAATATAACATAGGGGTCAAATTACAGATTTTTGCAAATAACTCAAAAACGGTAACAAATATCAAAATTCTGGCAGAGGGTAAAAGTGATCAGCACATCAAGATCTACCTGCCCAGATATTTTCAAAAAGATCCAACAACGGATGTAGGAGTTATAGCCCCATATCTTAAAAACTATACAAGATATTTCAAAAATTCAATTTGCCTATGATTTAGCACATCAAGATCTATATATCATGTAATTAGGTCAAAGCTGTAGGACCATTCCTTTTAGGAGTTATTGTCCTTAAAACGTCAAAATTTACCAATTTTCATTACTTTTCCCCTGAATTTCAGATTAACTTGTCTGACACCATAAGACCAACTGCATTTAAACTTAGCACACTTGTATAATAGCATATATGCTACAATTCTCTCGTTCGGATTTTAAATTCGTCAAAAAACATGGCCGCCATGGCTAAAAATAGAATATAGGGGTAACTTGTAGTTTTTTGCTAATAACCCAAAATGGTTACAGATATCAAGATTGTGCAAGAATCAAAAGTGATCAGCATATCAAGATCTACAAATGTACCTGTCTTGAAATTTTGAAAAAGATCTAACCGCTGATGTGGGAGTTATTGCCCTTTTTCAATTTTTTTTTCAAAATTTTGCACTTATTTAGCCCTATAGCTTGAAAACTATACAAGATATTTCAAAAATTTAAATTGCATATGAACAAGGACAATAATATCTACAAAATATATGTATCTGTGTAGCTCAGGTGAGCGATTCAGGTTCCTGGGAGCCTCTTGTTTAAACTTGGTGTCTGCCGGTGACAAGAAGGGTCACCCTGGTGACAAATATGCAGTAATAGTCGCATGTTGTTCAAACTTCACCTGGACATTCTTCTAATTTTAAGTATTAATATACAAATTCTCGTAACTACTGGAAGTAGATAATTTCCTTTTATTTTAGACATAATTGTACCGGTGACAGAGCTTTCCTTTGTCAACAAATATGGCTGACGTCATTTTAGTCCCGTTACTTTTTGTCTTGATGATTCTGATTGGTTGAAATTTATAACGCTTTCAATGATTGGCTTAGACCGGGAATAAAACTAGCGGATCTGGTGACGGAGGGGGACTGTTCAGTTAGTTTCAAAGACGCTAGATGTATCACCAAAATCTTGTATAAAGATGTCAGACCATTTAAATGGCACCGCTAAGGTTAATAGAATTATTAATTAATATTTGTAACGTCCATTTTAGTTACGTTGACAGCGACGGTGATTTATTTTGTATATTTTTGAGGTTTTATGGCTTTGCCGGTGAAAGTGACCTGCGTCGATGATCACCGGGTATAACGGTGACAGCGTCTGGTGACGGTGACAAAATCTGGTCACCGAGTATTGAAATTTTCATTGTTATGAGCTATAAGTAGCTCTAGTAGTGCTCTAGAATTAAAGCTTCTTTTGTTGTAATATAAATTCAAGCTGGTAATCAGTCTGGTGTATTGGTATTTTGTGTCGGACCATATTGGCAACCTGTCTCTACAGATGAAGATGTCGGCGGCCCCAGATTCTCCAGTAATTATTATTTGTTGTCAATAAAACATTTCTGTTAAACATTTATGCCATGTTATTATACCACTCGGTCCAGCCGCTGCCAACTGTCCCCTCCCCCACAATAGGTAACCCCTCCCCCTTCTACGTCCCAATTATTGTACGTTGTACCTCCTGAGTGGCTGATGTTACATTTTGGTGGCAGCTAAACGAAACTAAGTTTGAAGTTGTTAAAATAAAATTGAGAAACATAATGGATGAATCATAGGTGATTTTTGGTCCTGGTAACAACGTTTGTGAAGATAGAGATGATACATTGCCTACTCTTGTAGTAGTATCAAATAGAAAAAGTTTTAACGACCATATGGTTATGGCAGAGAGAATTGCCACAGAAATTAAGAACGAAATGGGTCGTATGATGGCGAGTCCTGTTTTTTTGTATATCAGAATTTACGAATAAAATGAATGATATGTTGTCTGATTTTCAAAATAAACTTGTAGAAACTAGCCTGAGCACACCACGCCTAATAAGAAAACGCCTTGTAATCCCCCTTCCCATCCCAAATATGTAGAAAATCATTCAATTAATAGTCGTTTAGTTGGACAGGATAATGTAAATGATAGGCTTGAAATTAGTTGTATAATAAAACCCGGGTTAAATGGTTGGAATGCTCGGTAGTTTGTCCGGTAGGGCTAGAGCCAATTTAAATGAAATAACGGATAACGAGAGACACGACTTTGATAGTCTGGTATCTGTTCTCAAGAACAGGTATGGTTCTGTGCATCGAGCGGAAGTATTTCGGGCGGAGTTGCAATCACGCCTAAGACATCGTAACGAAACGTTATCAGAACTCGCTCAGTCGTTTAAGAAATTGACTAGTAAAGCTTATCCGGACACATCGGCTTTATTGGAGGATACGTTAGCCCTCGTCACATAGACTTCGTTTCAGAGAAGTAGGCCAAAAAACCATTCATGAGGCTGAAAATATTGTTGTACGGCTAGAGGCGTAAAGGGTATCGGATCGACAGAAAGATCGATTAGTAAGAATTGCTGATACTTCTTCAGTTAAAAGTTTTGAACCTAATCAGGGTTTACAAAAAGATACTAGAATGCAAGATTTAAGAGGAGAAATAAAATTGTTGGGCGCTGAATTGAATGATATGAAAAAGACCAGTATGTCCGTTGGACAAAATCAAAATTTTTGGAGAAATAATTACCAACAGCGATTTTTTTCTAGGGGTCAAAATCGTTCAAACTTTAATAATTACCCACACTCAAACAATTTTGGTAGATATAATTGTAGGAATAGCCAGGCTTATTCTCGTTCGGAAAACCATCGCGAGTCAAATTTGCGGGTCGGCATTCGACCATACAAAAACGGCCCAATACACTAATTGGTAGCGCTTCTTGGAGCAGTGATGAGGGATACTTTTTGTTGGCAAATTTAAACAAACATTCAGTTTCAGTGATAGTTGTTTCAGGGGCTTGTGTTTCAGTAATTAGAAAAAATATCCGACTCGTTGTCCTCATCATCTCATCCTCAAGTGCAACCGGTTCGCATGAATCTTTTGACGGCAACCGGCGAAGCGTCAGAATTTCTTGGAAAAGTTGTGTGTTAAATGTGAAAATAGGAAATCATGTTTTTAAACATGAGTTTCTTTTAGCCAATATAAAAGATGAAGCAATTTTAGGTATGGACTTTTTCATGTCTCAAAAAATTTATCTACTATTTTGTAAAACTTGTATCAAAATCAAAGGAGATTTTATTCCCTGTTTTACAAGAAAATGGGATATTAGTTACTGTTAAATATCTATCGCAGAATCAGTTGAAATCCCTGCGGGAACTGAAATGATCATTAAAGGGCAGACGTGTGGCTCTGCTGAATTAAATTCTGTCGGCACTTTAGAATCAAGCGACGAGTTTGTAGAAAAAAACTAGCTTATAAGTAGCCAAGTCAGTCATTTTTCAAAGCCTGTCAAAATTCATAAAAATACCATTAATGCAAATTTTGAACCAGCGATCGTAAATGAAGTTTCTGAAAATGAATGTAAAAGAGTTAGTAGTATAGATTTGAACTCGGACAAAGTTTTGCCCGAACATTTGGTAGAACTATTTGAAAAGAGTTCAAAAACTCTAAATACGGACGAACAAGGGAAGTTAAAACAGTTTCTTATTGAAAACCAAGACGTATGGGCGATAAAAAACCTTTTCAAATAAAACCTTATCGAGTTCCGTTAGCAAAAAGAGAAGCTGCGGTAGCCGAAATCAAAGATATGGCGGAAAGGGGGTTATTGAACCATCCACTAGTCCTTGGTGTTCACCTATCGTTTTGATGACCAAAAAGTCTGACAATAGTATTAGATTTTGTTGCGATTATCGGAACATTAATCTCCATTCTGTATAAGACTCCCAACCTCTTCCTCGTATAGACGATACATTAGATGCATTGACTGGAAATAAATGGTTAAGCACTCTGGATTTGGGATTCGGGTATTGGCAATGTGGGTTCGAAGAGAAATCTAAAGAGAAAACCTGTTTTTGTATACCAGGTGGTGGACTTTGGCAATTTCGTGTAATGCCTTTTTGGGTTAAAGAGGGCTCCCGCTACTTTTGAAAGGTTAATGGAGAAAGTACTTTCGGGTTTAACCTGGAAAACTTGTTTAGTCTGTCTTGACGATATCAAGTGTTCTCAAAAACGTTCGATGAACATTTGATTTACAAAATTTAAATGAAGTTTGTAAGAGAATGAGATCTGCAAATCTCAATTTACACCCTAAAAAGTGTGTTTTATTTCATAACGGAGTGACCTTTTTGGGCCACAAAGTTAGTATAAATGGCACTGCCGTAGATGACAAGAAAACAAAAGCCGTTAAAGATTGGCTAACCCCACCCCCACCGTAATGTTAAGGAAGTACGATCATTTGTAGGGTTCTGTTCTTATTATAGGAATTTTGTTAGAATTTTTTTTCAAGCATAGCAAAATCTTTACATCAATTAACCGAAAAGGGTCAAAAATTTGTTTGGGCTTAGGAGTGTGGGAATGCGTTTAACGTCTTAAAAGAACAATTGACGTCTACCCCCATTTTAGGTTTTCCTATTGATTCAGGAGATTTTGTACTAGATACTGACGCATGTGATGTCGGTATTGGAGTTGTTCTATCCCAGGTAAAAGAGGAACAAGAACGAGTTATTGGATACTTTAGTAAGACTTTTTCAAAATGTGAAAGGAACTATTGCGTAACGAGAAAAGAGTTACTGGCTATAGTAAAACCGTATGGTCGTAGGTTTACGATTAGAACAGATCACGGGTCACTTAAGTGGTTGGTTAATTTTAAAAACCCTGAGGGTCAGCTAGCGAGATGGCTAGAGGTTCTAGGCGTGAATAATTATGTAATAGTACACCGGGCGGGTCGAATTCACCCGAACGCTGACGGTTTTGGTGAGAATTGCAAACATTGTGTTAATAAAAAGTAGAGCTGATGAGCTCATACAGGAGAGTTCATCTCAGAATGAGTGAGAAAAAACACCTTGGCCTGGCCAGTCAATGGTGTTCGCGCGTATGAAAAGAATGTAAAGAAAGAAAGCTCGAGAGTGGGTCAAATTTCTCAGAAACCAAATAGTTTAATTGTACAAAAAAAGGTTATAACAAAACTACCGAACTTGAATCATCAATCTCACAGTCCAGAGAAAATGACAAAAACGAATCAGTCATACCGGAGAGTTGGTGGATCGCAATGGTCCTGACTTGGTACAGGCATTTCAAACGAAATGGTGGGTTAAACCAGGATTTATGGCGCCAAACCTCCCTCTTCCATTGCGATCTTAGGATCCGGTAATGACCATAGAACACAACATAGTTGTGAGACACAATAGGGATATTGGGGTGATCATCTCAGTACAATAAGAGACGCTTTCAGAGGAAAGAGTGAGTGAGTGAGTTGGTGTTTTACGCCCGTGCAACGCTATATAGGTTATTTACAGGCGATGAACATGAAAAGGATGATAAAATGAACATGAAATGATGATGATAAATGAAATATGGAGATGTGAGTGAGTGAGTGAGTTGGTGTTTTACGCCCGTGCAACGCTATATAGGTTATTTACAGGCGATGAACATGAAAAGGATGATACAATGAACATGAAATGATGATGATAAATGAAATATGGGGGTCGGATGGGACACAAAGGACCGGTAAATTTTGAAGAACCACAGGAAAATGGGAGAGGTGGGTAGGGGCGGAAAATTTGGCCTATGTTGTGCACTACTTGGCGGTCCACACAGGGGTCTTTTACGTGCATGAAGCGTGGCACTCTCCACACACGTTGGCCCACTATGGTCGGCGGTCAGGGTTTCCGTATTATAGACCTGACAACCCTCGCGGACGAGGGCTACCCTATTCAGCCACCTAGGGTACACACTTGGTCGCTCTGTGGGCTGAGCACTGACCCGACGTCAGAATCCCAAGACCCTTAGTCGCCTCTTACGACAAGCTAGGCTCTGCTGCGGGCCTATTCGCCACCCGGGCCCCGCACGGGACTTCAGAGGAAAGACGTGTGTGCACTACTAATCGGGAGAAAGAAAGTAGAGAGAAAGTTCCAACAGAGATGGACACCGGAATGGCTGTCAATACAGTCAGTGACCATGGGAACAAAAGTGTTGAAAAGTTTGCCGGAAAAACATCAAATCTTGATATTTTCAAGGTTGATAGAAATGATAGTCAGAACCTATGTGAAAGCAAAACAACAATGAAAGTAGAAACTAGGGGTATGAAGAAAAAAATAATTGATGTTGATGATCAGAATTCTGAAATTTTGAATTATGACTTAGTAGAAATGCAAGAAACTGGTTATGCATTGAAGTTAGTTAGATTTTGGGTAGCAAATAATAGAAGACCTAAATGGGAAGATACATGTATTGCCAAGGAAAGTCGTGAAATAAAATATTACTGGAATAGAATAGATTCCTTTGTTTTACGAAGTAACATTTTATATAGAAAATGGGAAAGTGCAGATGGAAAGAATGTGTCTTTGTTTATAGTAGATCCTGCCAAATTGAGAGAAATTGTATTTAAACAACTGCATGTTAGTGTGACAGGTGGACATTTGCGTATTTAGAAAACCTTTAACAAAGTCAGGGAACGGTATTTCTGGTTAGGACTAAGAAAATTTGTAGAAAACTGGTGTCAAAAATGTGATTGTTGTTCCAGTCGAAAATCCCCAACCACAAGGGCTAGGGCCCCTAAGTTGAAATATAATGTTGGTGTTCCTTTTGAGAGAGTGGCTATTGATATAATGGGTCCCCTCCCCACTTCCAATGATGGACACAAATACTTGCTTGTAATTTGTGATTATTTCACTAAATTCACCCATGCCTTACCAATGAAAAATCAAGAGGCTGAGACTGTTGCAAAGAAACTTGTTATTGAGTTTATTTCTATTTTCGGGGTTCCCCTTGAAATTCATACTGATCAAGGGAGAAATTTTAAATCTCTTACGTTCAAGGAGATGTATAGTTTATTAGATATTCACAAAACTAGAACCACTGTGATGCAACCTCAGTCCGATGTATGGCTGAGGGTTTTATGAGAACCATTGAAAATATTTTCATCATTTATAGGTGAAAATCAAAGAAATTGGGACGAATGAGTACCTCTTTTGTTGTTAGCGTATCGCTCGTCTGTGCATGAGAGTACTTGTTGTACTCCAGCTAAAATGGTATTTGGTGAAGAGATAACCTTACCTGTTGATTGGTTGTCAGGGAGACATCCGGGATCAAATGTTGAACCAAAAACGGTACCAGATTACGTTTCTCAGAGAATCATAGAGAAACTGCTCATGCATTTGCTAGGCAAAACATGAACTTATCAAGTGATGTTATGAAAAAGACCTATAATGAAAGAACCTTAGTGAGCACGCTCACATACCCCACACGTTCCGCTATTTGACTATCAATGTTATCCTTGAGGAATTAGTATCGAGCTACAGGAATCAATAATATTGAATGATTGTAAATGTTAATGTGCAAGTATTTGAATATCATTAATCTTCTAAGTCCAAAGGGCCATACCCAGACAAAAATTTGCGGATTAAAAAATCCTGTTATCATGCACAACTACATTTGGTATACTTCTTGCATACCAAGTTTCATTAAAATTCTGTTCATTAGTTAAAGAGGTGTTGCGTTCACAAACTAATCATGATTTACTGCAAATTTCTTAGTCCAAAGGGCCATAACTCCCACTCAAATTTTCGGATCAAAAATTCCTGGTAATATGCACAACTACATATGGTGTACTTTTTGCATACCAACACTACAAACTACCAAAAGTCTGAATGGTATAGTATTTGTACTTAACCGTACTAAAATGTACTCGTCCATTCTGAAAAAGTCTTAAACGTGCTCAATTGTACTCGACCAGAGTCTGATTTTTTGTAAAAAGTCTGAAAATGTACTTAATCGTTTGAATAAGTCTGAAAAAGTACTTAATTTTACTCGACCTTAATAAAAGTTAATTATCAGATAGATAAGGCAGAAAATGTAAATTCTTAAATGTACTCGACCAAGTCTGAATTGTACTTAACAATACAAACACATTCTCGACCAATAAAATCATTAATTAACACACTTTTGTAATACATGTATTAGATAAAGTCTTTAATGTTTGATTGACCTAATTGATTTTTAATTAGTTAAGTATGTTTTAATCAAGGTCGAGTACGTTTCAGAATTTGTCGAGTACAATTAAGACTAGGTCGAGAACATTTTAGACTAACAATTATACATTTGAAATTGTCAAGTACGTTTTAGTCTTTTTAAGAATTTTCAGACTTTGGTCGACTACAATTAAGTACTTTTCATACTTTTTCAGACTGGTCGAGTGCATTTCAGCACGACTTAGTACAAATACTATACAATTCAGACTTTTGAAAGTTTGTAGTGCAAGTTTCGTTAAATTCTGGACAGTAGTTTAAGAGGAGTTGCGTTAACAAACTGTAATCATGATTTTCTGCAAATTTCTGATTTTCTGCAAATTTCTAAGTCCAAAGGGCCATAACTCCCACACAAATTTGCAGATAAAGAATTCCTGGTAACATGCACAACTACATATGGTGTTCTTCTTGCATACCAAGTTCCGTTAAATTTTGTTCAGTAGTTTAAGAGGAGTTGCGATCACAAACTGTAATTATGATTTTCTGCAAATTTCTAAGTTCAAAGGGCCATAACTCCCACAAAAATTTGCGGATCAAAAATTCCTTGTAATATGCACAGCTACATATGGTGTACTTTTTGCATACCAAGTTTTGTTTAATTCTGTTCAGCTGTTTTAGAGGAGTTGCGATCACAAACTTTGATCACAGACGGACGGACGCACCAGTCAAAAACATTATACCCTTCGCAACTTCGTTGCGTGGGGTATAATAATAAAATTCAGTATAAATTATACAGTCCGGGGGACGCTGTATGGTGTTATCAGTAAAATAGAGTGGTGGACAAAAATCCTAAACTCCAAAGGCCATGGCATGGTCCTTATATTGTTGTAGAACGGTTGAATGATGTACTGTATATTCGGATAAAACTTAATCCTAAAAGCAATGAGTGAGTGAGTTGGTGTTTTACGCCCGTGTAACGCTATATAGGTTATTTACAGGCGATGAACATGAAAAGGATGATAAAATGAACATGAAATGATGATGATAAATGAAATATGGGGATGGGGTGGGACACAAAGGACCGGTAAATTTTGAAGAACCACAGGAAAAAGGGGAGAGATGGGTAGGGGCGGAAAATTTAGCCTATGTGGTGCACTACTTGGCGGTCCACAAAGGGGTCTTTTACGTGCATGAAGCGTGGCACTCTCCAAACACGTTGGCCCACTATGGTCGGCGGTCAGGGTTTCCGTATTATAGACCTGACAACCCCCGCGGACGAGGGCCACCCTATTCAGCCACCTAGGGTACACACTTGGTCGCTCTGTGGGCTGAGCACTGACCCGACATCAGAATCCCAAGACCCTTAGTCGCCTCTTACGACAAGCAAGGCTCTGCTGCGGGCCTATTCGCCACCCGGGCCCCGCACGGGACATCCTAAAAGCAAGCCTAAAGTTGTCCACCATGATAAATTTAAGCCTTATGTTGGAGAACAAACCCCATTGGTTTAATTCATTTTATAGTTCCAATTGATATATAAAAGGTGTTGAAGGGTCGTAAATTGCGATGCCCTTTTATGTATCTTAGTTATATCATGTCATTCTTTGTATGAATGCTAATGAGTATTAGAATGTTTGCATGCATTGGATGTGTGATAGCGTATTTATGAAATCTATTATATATGATTGTATGAAATAGGATTGAAGTTCGATTCACTGATTCTGTTGGAAGCAAACTTATAAAAGCAGTCTGTTTCTTTGTATCTGTAAATAAAAACAAAATTAAACCCGTGCGGGTTCCGGGTGGCGAATAGGCCCGCAGCAGCGCTAAGCTTGTCGGTAAAAGTCCACTAAAGAGCGCTCAGAAACCTGACATCGGGTCAGGCCGCTTTGCCCACATAGCGACTGGGATGTGTGCCCTAGGTGGTTGAATGGGGTAGCACTGACATCGTGAGATGCGGGGTCGTCAGGCGATAATGCGGAAAACCTGACCGCAAACCATAGTGGTGCACCGTGTTGGGAAACATGTAGATAATTTCCTTTTATTTTAGACATAATTGTGCCGGTGACAAAGCTTTCCTTTGTCAACAAATATGGCTGACGTCATTTTAGTCCCGTTACCTTTTGTCTTTATGATTCTGATTGGTTGGAATTTATAATTTATAATGCTTTGAATGATCGGCTTAGACCGGGAATAAAACTATCGGATCCGGTGATGGAGGGACTGTTCAGTTGGTTTCAAAGACGTAAGATCTATAACCAAAATCTTGTATAAAGATGTCAGACCATTTAAATGGCACCGCTAAAGTTAATGGAATTATAAATTAATAATTGTAACGTTCATTTAAGTTACGTTGACAGCGATGGTGACTTATTTTGTATATAAGTTTTATGGCTTTGCCGGTGACGGTGACCTCCGTCGGTGATCACCGGGTATAACGGTGACAGCGTCTGGTGACGGTGACAAAATCTGGTCACCGATTATTGAAATATTCATTGTTATCAGCTATAGGTAGCTCTAGTAGTGCTCTAGAATTAAAGTTTCTATTGTTGTAATATAAATTCAAGATGGTAATCAGTCTGGTGTGTTGGTATTTTGTGTCAGACCATATTGGCAACCTGTCTCTTAGAGATGAAGATGTCACCGGCCCCGGATTCTCCAGTGTTTAGTATTTGTTGTCAATAAAACATTTCTGTTAAACATTTATTCCATGTTATAATACCGCTCGGCCCAACCGCTGCCAACTGTCCCCTCCCCTACAATAGGTAACCCCTCCCCCTTCTACGTCCCAATTATTGTACGTTGGACCTTCTGAATGACTAAGACTCCACACCAGGGTGCCCGATGTTACAGAATGTAATTATGTTAAATAAAACGAAGGAAAATTTATTGCCAAAGGTCGTCCAGTGCGGGGCCCGGGTGGCGAATAGGCCCGCAGCAGAGCCTAGCTTGTCCTAAGAGGCGACTAAGGGTCATGGGATTCTGACGTAGGGTCAGTGCTCAGCCCACAGAGCGACCAAGTGTGTACCCTAGGTGGCTGAATAGGGTATTCCTCGTCCGCGGGGGTTGTCAGGTCTATAATACGGAAACCCTGACCGCCGACCATAGTGGGCCAACGTGTGTGAAGAGTGCCACGCTTCATGCACGTAAAAGACCCAAGTAGTGTACCACATAGGCTAAATTTTCCGCCCCCACCCACCTCTCCCCTTTTCCTGTGGTTCTTCTCCTTTGTGTCCCACCCCATCCCCATATTTCATTTATCATCATCATTTCATGTTCATTTCATCATCCTTTTCATGTTCATCGCCTGTAAATAACCTATATCGTTGCACGGGCGTAAAACACCAACTCACTCACTCATTGCCAAAAGTCTTTAAACGATGCAAGACACAGTTTCGTACAAAATACTAATGAGTTTCCCCACATTAAAAGAATCCTGGGTAATGGAATCCCTGTGTATTTATAGATACAAGTCAAAATGGTCAAATATTTATTTGTAGTATTCTAAAAATTTAGATGTTTCTCTGCATGAAAAGTACCAAGATATATTTAATTGTTAAAATAATGTTTTAAAAAATATTATATGAAGGGAGGGAACTGCAGAAACCGCCAATTTTTCCATGTGAAAAAACACAACTTTTCAGGTAAACAAAAATATTTCGTCAGAAAGCTGGAATGCGTACCCTTTTAATGGGCAAGTTTTATTCTGTGAGACATGCTTTTTAAAATGCTGTGTGTATGAAATTAGAAATTTTCCCACAAGTTAGTGTTACCAGGCCTCGAAAATGGCAAAGTCCCCCCTTTTTATCAATTTTGGAAGCTTTTTATGTAAACTACCAATTCTATTTCATTTAAATAAAGGTAATAACAAAACTACCGAACGTGTAGGGTGTCACTTATAGAGGCCAATTTTATCTGTTTATTGATATATAAATGTCCATGATACAACTGATGACAATTTTTCCTTCGAGCCTTGGAAATGACATTACTGTGATCAGACGACGCACTTGGAATCTGTCACCTGCACCCTATACCCACAAATAAACAGTGTGATAAAGACGGTTGTGGTGTTTTCATACTAATTGTTTTGCAGACGCCATCGTAATGGGAAGGCCCCCAGCACTCATGCGGCAGATTCTTTTTCCTGTATACCGTGTATATCTCAAGTCGATATTCCTGTTTGCAGTTTGCCAGTCTTCACCAGACCTGGTACATGCAACTTATTAAAAAGCCAGTGAAGCCAGCGTTACCTCTTTTTTTATCTGAAATACTATAATTATAGCGAGAAAGACTTTAGAGAGAGACAAATCTGCCTTCTATGTCAGTCGAGCATTGAGAGTTCTTGCAGGCGGCAGCGTTAACTTTTAATGTTAAGGTTTAATGAGCACCTTCATATCTCAAGAAATATAAGTCCTTGGTTGATGAATATGCCCCAGTAGTAGCTAAGCACAGTTTCATCCCCAGCTTTTGATCTTGACCTCGGTCTTCTGGTTGAGCGACTCTTACAATTTTTAATACATAAAACAGCAAATTTTAACAGTTTTGTTGGCACCTCTATATCTCAAGAACTATATGTCTTAGGCTGATGAACCTGTGTATGCATTGTCCCAATAGTAGCTAAGCACTTTTGCATCCCAATATTTTGACTCGGTTGATTCTTAGAATGAGTGACTTAAATAATATTCAATAATAGCAATGTTAGTTGTATGAGCACCTCGATAAGTTTGAAATGGTGCTGGCAAGCGAGACATACTTAAGTGTTAACTCTTTTTGTTTATGTATGATTAGATTATGTATAATAAATTCTCATTAGCCTGTTGTCGGGTACAAAAATGACCAATAAGTAAGTCCTTGTTCTTTAGGTCACTGAAAAAAATGGCATTGGATGACACAGATTAGAATATCTATCTAGAAGCTAATTTTTGGGTGTAGGCAGTCCAAATCAAGAATCACTAAATGTTCATCAAATGAGATTGCTTTCGGCAAACCACCAACCTTACCAATGCAACTTAAGTTAACAACATCAGTTGCAGACCCCTGCCAAGCGACTGAAGAATTTACGGGTCAGCTTAATCGGTTTAGAGACTCGCTACAGTTCGCTAAAGTCAACACAAACATTAAGGCAGTTTAGCGAAAATGAAAGAATTCCATAGAAAGAAGAATTTTCTGTAAAGTACTTTTTTAATTGGAACTATCATTTATTAAAGAAACAGCAGAACACTCAAGGGGAACCAAAGTAGATTAAAAGAATCTAACTGGCAAGGGCCTTATGAAATCATTTCTGTAACACAGTAGGCATTTGCTACTCTTAAAGACAGTAAAGGGGTTATTCTTATACAGAGGTATAGTGTAAGCCAATTTAAGCACCAAAGAGTTCTCCCTGCATATTTCAATAATCAGACAGCACCAAAATTATTTTCCACGTGGAGAGTCGGGTGATGCCACACTCAAAGGAAGTACAGATAATGCCAACCCCCAAGGAGGTATAGATAATGACTCGCCTAAAGAAGTTCCATATGATGCCTTAACTCAAGGAGATACAGATGATAACAACTCTCTCGGAGGTACAGACAAAGCTACGCTATAAAACGATTGATGCCATACCCTCTTCAGACCTTATGATTGGTAGACACGTTTAGAGTGTAGAAGGTCAACTTGCACAGATTTTTCACAAGACTCAGAAGTCAAAACTGCCTTTGAATGTCATCGAAAACAAAATTTCATATCATTTACCTCCCCAAAATGTGTTTTAAAAGCATAAATGACACATGGTCATCTTTGATTTGTGAAAAAGATAAACTATTTTGAGACTATATGACAGCAGCAGCTTTTATTTGTTCACCTGCCATTTAGAGATTTACGTCATCTTTTAAGACACAGACATCTGCCACACAGTTGACTTCACCATTGATGGTTGCCAGCATGGTATGGGATGAAGACCCTCAGGTGGTGCTTCAATCTCCTGAAAGAAATCCTGACCACTTAGAGGAAAATCGATGCAGACCGACGGAGAAGCTACCACAAACAACAAACAATTGGTAACAATCTTTTTACACCAGCAGATCTATATGATCATGATGGGTATAGGACCACGGTTGAGGTGTACATTCTGTCGTGCTTTTGTTCAATTTATAGAAAAAGAAGAACTATTTATCATGGCTCTATGGAAAGGTTAAATTTGCAGCAAACCATTTTATAGTTCTTCCTCTCTGCAGAAGTCAACATTTGACGCTTTGGTAGCTAATACTCCACCAAAAACCATAAGTCACTTTGTCTCACTTAGTAGAAATGAAAATTACGTTATACATCAATTGAAAAATAAATGTGTAGAAGAGAACAAATCACCCAGAAGGGATAACAAACTGGACAGCAGTTTCTTAACCCACAAATAAACAGTGTGATAGTGACGATTGTTGTGTTTTCCTAATAATATTTGCAGACGCCATCCTGATGTGAAGGCCCCCAGCACTCAATGCGTCAGGTTCATTTCCCTGTATACCGACTATATTTAAAGTCGAGATTGCTGCAGAATTCTAGTGACAATGAAACTGTAGTATGCAGTTTGCCAGTCTGCACCAGACCTGGTACATGCATCCTATTAAAAAGCCGGTGAAGCCAGCGTTACCTCTTTTTTTTATCTGAAATACTATAATCATAGCAAGAAAGACTTTAGAGAGAGACAAATCTGTCCACTATGCCAGTCAAGCATTGAGAGTTCTTGCAGGCGGCGGCGTTAACTTTTTATGTTTCAGGTTTTATATGCACCTTCATATCTCAAGAAATATAAGTCCTAGGTTGATGAATATGCCCCAGTAGTAGCTTAGCACAGTTTTATCCCCAGCTTTTGATCATGACCTCGGTCTTCTGGTTGAGCGACTTTTACAATTTTTAATACATAAAAAAGCGAATGTTAACAGTTTTGTGGGCACCTCTATATCTCAAGAACTATATGTCTTAGACATGTTAGACTGATGAACCTGTGTATGAATTGTCCCAATAGAAGCTAATCACTTTTGTATCCCAATATTTTGACTTGGTTGATTCTTAGAATGAGTGACTTTAATGATATTGATATTCAATAATAGCAATGTTAGTTGTATGGGCACCTCGATACGTTCAATAACTTGATATTCCAACGGTGCTGGCATACGAGACATTCTTAAATGTTAACTTTTTTGTTTATGTATAATTATATTATGTATAATAAATTCCCATTAGCCTATTGTCGGGTACAAAAATGACCAATAAGAAGTCTTCGTCTTTCAGGTCACTGCAAAAATGGCATTGGATGACACAGATTAGAATATCTATCTAGAAGCTATTTTTTGGGCTATAGGCAATCAAAGCAAGAAGTAGGCACAATAGGCAGTTGCTACTCTTAAAGACTGTAAAGGGGTTATTCTTATACAGATATATAGTGTAGGCCAATTGAAGCACCAAAGAGTACTTCCTGCGTATTTCAATAATCAGACAGCACCAAGATTAATTTCCAAAAGGAGAGTCGGGTGATGCCACATCCAAAGCAGTTACAGATGATGCCACAACTCAAAGAGATACAGATGATTCCAACTCGGTAGGAGGTACTATGCTACAAAAAGCTTTACCTGGTGCCATACCCTCTTCAGACCCTATCATTGGTACACAGTTTAGAGTTTAGTAGGTAAAGATTTTTCATAAGATACAAACGTCAAAATTGCTTTTGAATGTAAACGAAAACATAATCTCATTTGATTGATCTGTAATAAACCACCCAAAGAAGTTTAATTGAACTAACTAACTAAATACTGAAATTACTCAAGGTCAATGTGATAAACTATTTGGAGACTATATGACAGAAGCAGCATTTATTTGTTCACCTGCCATTGAGAGATTGACTTCATTTTTTTTTCAGACACAGATAGCTGCCACACATTTGATTTAGTTAGTTAGTTAGTTAGTTATTGCTTTACTCCCAAGCAGCGCGATTTCGGCTATATCCGGGAGATGAACATGAAAGTGGTGATACAATGAACATGAAATGATGATGAAGTGGAGGAAATGGGGACACAAGGCCAATCGGGTAGAAAAGTTTTGACTGCCACTGGAAAAAGGAGTGATGGGTAGGGACGGGAAATTTTGCCTCCTGCATGGGGATCCTACGGGTCCTACTCTTACCGAGACCTGCAGCAGGGTTCTTTAACGTGCGAGGAACGTGACATTTTTCCCAACACGGTGCACCACTATGGTTTGCGGCCAGGTTTCCGCATTATCGCCTGACGACCCCGCATCTCTCGATGTCAGGGCTGCCCCATTCAACCACCTGGGGCACACATCCCAGTCGCTTTGTGGGCAAAGCGGCCTGACCCCCGATGTCAGGTTTCTGAGTGCTCTTTAGTGGACTTTTACCGACAAGCTTAGCGCTGCTGCGGGCCTATTCGCCTCCCGGGCCCCGCACGGGACGCCACCAATTGACCATTGATGGTTGTCAGCATGGTATGGATTGCAGACCCTCTGGTTGTGCATCAAACTCTTGAAAAACGTTCTGGCCACTTTGAAGAAAATCTCAGCAGACCAATGGTGAAGTTACCCAGCATCGTTAACGAAACCTTTGCAATTGGTGCCAATGATTTTACGCCAACAGACCTTTGCTGTCTTAATGGGAATTCATGGCTTGACGGCAAAATCATACATTCATACCTGGTGCTTCTTAGGTAGAACAAGTAACAAGACAGTCAAGTGAGGTATACATACTGTGATGCTTCCTGTTCGAAACTATATATATAGTTAATAGATAAAAAAGGAATTTAATCATGGCTCTATGTAATGGAAAGGTATGGCTTGACGACAAGATCATACATTCATACCTTGGGCTTCTTCAACAAGAATATATCGGACCACGGTCAGGTGAGGTGGACACCATCTATGCTTTTGTTTGAGAAATGGAACAAGTGAGTGAGTTGGTGTTTTACGCCCGTGCAAACGCTATATAGGTTATTTACAGGCGATGAACATGAAAAGGATGATAAAATGAACATGAAATGATGATGATAAATGAAATATGGAGATGGGGTGGGAAACAAAGGACCGGTAAATTTTGAAGAACCACAGGAAAAAGGGGAGAGGTGGGTAGGGGCGGAAAATTTAGCCTATGTGGTGCACTACTGGGCGGTCCACAAAGGGGTCTTTTACGTGCATGAAGCGTGGCACTCTCCACACACGTTGGCCCACTATGGTCGGCGGTCAGGGTTTCCGTATTATAGACCTGACAACCCCCGCGGACGAGGGCTACCCTATTCAGCCACCTAGGGTACACACTTGGTCGCTCTGTGGGCTGAGCACTGACCCGACGTCAGAATCCCAAGACCCTTAGTCGCCTCTTACGACAAGCTAGGCTCTGCTGCGGGCCTATTCGCCACCCGGGCGGCCCCGCACGGGACAAATGGAACAAGAAGAACTATTTAGAATGGTTCTATCAGGAAAGGAAAGGTTACATTTGCAGCATACCATTTTAAACTTCTTCCTCTCTGCAGTATTTAACATTGGACGCTTAAGGTAGCCGATACTCTAGCAAATTATTAATAACTCACTTGAAAATGACGATAACGTAAGTTATACATCACTGGAAGAAATACATGTTTACAAGAGAATGACATCATCCAGAAGGGCTTAAAAACTGGACAGCAGTTTCTATACTCACCAGTAAATAGTATGATAGTGACAGGTGTGGTGTTTTCCTATTTATGGTTGGCATTGTTTGCAGAAGCCATTCTGATGGGAAAGCCCCCAGTACTCATGTGTTAGGTTCATGTTCCTATATAGAGACTTTATATCAATAGAAAATATTGAGATGTAATATAAGTATACGCGACACAGCTCACAATCAAGCGGCAATTCAGAAGAACCACAATGGACCACAAGTCGAGATTGCTGCAGAATAATAGGGACAATGATAGTGCCGTATGCAGTACCAGACCTGGTAACCGAGTAAAAAGCCAGTGTTGCAAGTGTGACTTCTTTTTTCATCTGAAATGCTGTAATTAAAGCAAGAAAGACATAAGAGAGAGACAGATCTGTCTACTATGCCAGTAGAGGATTTAAATTTCATGCAGAACAGAGTCAGAATAAACAGACAAAACGATAAAAGCAAAGCAGAAAAATGTATTTATCAACAAACAGTACTTCATCACGTAAATTACGATCTATATTTGTTAGTGTCATTTGAATTTGCAGTCCGGTGCGGGGCCCGGGTGGCAAATACAGAGTAGTGCAAAAAGTATTCGTCATTTTTTCGACGTCAACAACGATATTGTAAATTATCCTACTGAATAAGAACAAAAATTATAACAAAATAAATAAAACTTCAACATTGAGACTTACCTAATATTTTGTCAAATGTCCCTTCAACTTAATAACCTGAAGAATTCTCTTTGGAATAGACTTGTACAAGTTCTGCACGTAGTCAATCGTTATGTCCATCCATATTGCCTGTACTTCACGGAAAAGATCAGCGTTACAATTTATCTTGCTCTTCTTAAACTGCAACTTTCTTTTTACATACAACCAAATATTTTCAATAATGTTTATGTCTGGGGATTGTGCAGGCCATGACATAGATTTAATGTGATTTCTGGCTATGTAATCCATCGTAGAACGTGAGCGGTGAACCGGAGCATTGTCATCTTGAAACAAATAACTTCCAGTAGGGAAATGCCGAGCTAAAACTGGCCACAGATTGTTTTCTAGTATTTCTTGATACTTTTCTGAATTAATGTTACCTCTCACATCAGAAATTGTGCCAACACCATTAAATGTAATGCATCCCCAAATCATAACCTCATACTTCGGTTTCACGTTTGCCGACGGTACCAAGTCCGGTCTCCGCCCTCACCGCTTTTTCTCCACACATAGACTCTTTCATCGTGTCCTATCATAATCTTACTTTCGTCTGAAAAGATAACTTTCTTCCAATGCTGCTGAACTGTCCACCATCTCTTCTCGCGGCACCAAGATAAACGTTTCTTTCGATTAACTTCCTTTACAACCATTTTTTTCCTCAAAACCCTTCTTTTAAACTCATTTCTGTGCAAATGAAACTGAAGTGTTCGTTTGGCAACAGGTTTTTCTCGGCTCTAATTGAATTTGGTTGTTATATCTGCAAGCGTGTCCCTCCTGTTCGTCTTTACAATCCGTTCCAACTTCCGATAATCTCTCAGCGTCATAAGTTTTGGTCGACCTCTTCTTTCTATGTTCTCTACTGTCCCTCTTTGAAGAAATATGTGGATAAAACTTGATACAGTTGATCTAGGAATATCCAACAACTTGCTGATCCTGGTGATAGACGATCCATCCTCGTACAGTTTAGTTATTACTGTTTTAACATCAGGACTTAACTCCGCTCCTTTCCGACCCATTGTTTCGGTAAAAGTGCAAAATGTTATCATATCTGTCAAATGACGTCATTATTTTGCGTCATTTCGTTTGTGACGTAACCTCAAAGAAATGTGACCTTACCCTTTTATTACTACGACGTCTATTTATAGCAGAAAAAATACCGAAAACTTGTACAATATTTTTAGCAATTTGCTGACGCCGCCATATTGACGAATACTTTTTGCACTACTCCGTAGGCCCGCAGAAGAGCCTAACTTGTCGTAAGAGGCGACTTAGGGTCTCGGGTCAGTGTCAGCCCACAGAGCGACAAAGTATGTACCCTAGGTGGCTAAATAGGGTGGCCCTCGTCCGCGGGGGTTGTTAGGTCTATAAAACGGATACCCTGACCGCCGACTATAGTGGGCCAACGTGTGTAGAGAGTGCCACGCTTCATGCACGTTAAAAAACCTTTTGAGGACCACCAAATAGTGCACCACATAGGCTAAATTTCTCTCCCTTACCCACCTCTCCTTTTTTTCTGTGGTTCTTCAAAATTTACTGTTCCTTTGTTTCTAGCTACAATAATGTAGCTCCTTAGACATCTTTTTTATTAGGCAGAGCTACAAAAGGGTCCCATTACTGGAGCAAGTCGAAATTTTATGTTTAGCCTTATCAAGACTTGAAATGGGTTGGATAGTCATGCAGGGAAACTTTGAAATGCACTAGCTTGCATTATTTCTTTAAATGAAAGGTTCCATAAATATAAGTTTTGACGATAATATTGTCACTATTACTACTTTGATTCTCAACTTTAATTCTTTCGTTTTTAATTTAATTTTACTATAAAGTTCAGGATCAAATCAAAATAAAATGAAGATTTTGTGATTAAAAACTTTACTTCATATGTATTTTCACGAAATTACAAGAAAAATATTTTTATTAGATACACAGCAACTCAAAAATCGCACCAAAACGCTCTCTAAATTAGCGCTTAAATGTGAGGCGGCTGCTTCATTACGTTAAATGGGACGTCATCAAAACCCTCGCGAGTAACCGAGCACAAGAGAGCTACTTTGTTTCCCACCCCACCCCCCTATTTCATTTTTCATCATCATTTCATGTTCATTTCATCATCCTTTAAATAACCTATATAGCGTTGTAAGGGCGTAAAACACCAACTCACTCACTGAATTTAACAAGAAACATATTCTTGAAATAAGATTTCATATTATATCGCATATTTTTATATATATGTGGATTTACATACACTAGTATAAAAAATGTTTCTGATCAACATCAAAGCATACATCGACAAAATAAGGCCCGAGACCATAGTTATTTTCCAAATTTTTAATGCATTTTCAATATAGCAATATGTCAATTTAAAAAAATCGCGCCATTTCTTTTTAAACGAAACTTTGGCCACATAAAGTTAGCTTCCAGAACTTTAGTAAAAAATTCAGAAAATCCTACCATCTAAAATATTTTTTTTTACTTTACACCTGTCATGCCTGTGAGCGTCAAAAAATAGGTGATAAAAAATCTGAAAAAAATCACCTTTATGCACATAGCCGAATCACAACTTTATCAATGAATTTCCAAAAAATTAAAACTTGATAAATTTATACTATCTTTCATCTTTCATTTTACTCCGAGTTCATCTTTTAGTCATAAGAAATAACAAATACAATAGGATTTACAAGAAAAACTATGTTTTAATAGGAACTATATCACTGGACAACGAAAATTGAAGGTCTCGAACCAACTATGCTTTACACTGTTTTTCTTAATTCATTTTAATATATATTTCTAATGGACCCGTGCGGGTTCCGGGTGGCGAATAGGCCCGCAGCAGCGCTAAGCTTGTCGGTAAAAGTCCACTAAAGAGCGCTCAGAAACCTGACATCGGGTCTGGCCGCTTTACCCACAAAGGCCCACAAAGCGACTGGGATGTGTGCCCCAGGTGGTTGAATGGGGCAGCCCTGACATCGAGAGATGCGGGGTAGTCAGGCGATAATGCGGAAAACCTGACCGCTAACCATAGTGGTGCACCGTGTTGGGAAAATGTCACGTTCCTAGCACGTTAAAGAACCCTGCTGCAGGTTTCGGTAAGAGATGGACCCGTAGGATCCCCATGCAGGAGGCTAAATTTCCCGTCCCTACCCATCACTCCTTTTTCCAGTGGCAGTCAAAACTCTCCTACCCGATTGGCCTTGTGTCCCCATTTCTTCCACTTCATCATCGTTTCATGTTCATTGTGTCACCACTTTCATGTTCATTTCCCGGATATAGCCGAAATCGTGCTGCTTGGGAGTGAGCAATAACTAACTAACTATTTTTAATGGCATATTGTCTACCAAAATCACATTATTTGCCCCTATTTTTTATGTCATTTCAACCGAAAAGCAATAAAAGAAAACTTTGAATAAACATTTATTACAAAATTTGCCTTAAACTTGGTTTATTTCGCTCAATATTATTCGACAATGTGGATTGATTATTTGTTAACAGATATATTTTAAGTATATTTAATACAGCCATCGATCGGGATCTCGGATGTTTTGTTACCGAAGACTTTAATATGATGACAAATAAAAAAAATCAATGTGAACTATCTAAATCATCTTCATTTATTTTAATACGAGCCAGTATTGGCATAATCTTTGTTTGGCGGCCTTGGTATTTTGTCGCAATGTACATTTCTACACGGGTTAAAAAGTAAATGTTGATTATTTACATATTCTTTACTGACTTATTCTTAACAACTTAATCATAGACAAATTGTTAAATTAATGTATCCGGTCGGATACGTTAATTAGGGGGACTAATAACTATACGACACCGGTAAAACTGACGCCAGATTTCTATCAGATACGTTTGATGATCTACTCACTAGTCTACAACAACCATTGAGTTGAGTGTCCATCATGTTCGTTCTTTTCTTTTTTTACTACCAGAAACGAAACCTAAAGACCTACATGATCTTCGGTTGGAAAAAGGGAGGAACTGATATATTTTCTTCTTTTCACAGACCTGGCACCATTTGCAACGTGGCTCTACTCCGTCTTTTTAAACATGTAAGAGGTGAACCTCTAAGTACCGAGGACTGAAAATTTCTTCACATCCCATTTAAGAACGATGGAATTGACCTTGACAACATCAGCAATATTATGGATCGTAAAGAAGTTACATCTGAGATTCCTCCTTATTTTAAGAACCAGTCAACACCAAATGTTTCCTACCGCGAAACGAAGACCATTAGCAGTAAAATTTCAATAACAAGAAGTCATTACAGGACATAAATTGCAATTGCTCCACTTTTCCTTTGCCTTTGGTCTATCTGGCCATATTATCGCGGGTGATCTTAAGTAAGTAACATATTTAGTTAGTTACTAGTATTGCTTTTCTCCCAAGCAACGCGATTTCGGCTATAACCGGGAAATGAACATGAAATGATGATGAAATGATGATGAAGTGGGTGAAAGGGGGACACAAGGCGAATCGGGAAGGAGAGTTTTTCTGCCACTGGAAAAAGAAGTGATTGGTAGGGATTGACAATTTAGCCTCCTGCATGTCCCACTGTTCCTACTTACCGAGACCTGCAGTAGGGTTCTTTAACGAGCTTGGGACGTGACATTTTTCCCCAACACGATGTGCCGCTATGGTTTTCCGCATTATAGCTTGACGACCCCGGCATTCATTTTGACGGGGCTGTCCCATTCAATCACTTTGGGCTCATATCTTGGTTGCTTAGCTTTGTGGGCAAAGCGGCCTGACCCGATGTCAAGTTTCTCCGCGCTCCTTAGTGGACTTTAACCAACAAACTTAGCGCTGCTGTGGTCCTATTCCCCACCCGGAACCTGCACGGGTACCTTTGATCTAATGATAATTGAGAACGATTCATTAGGGAAAGGGGTTTATTTCAATCATTTCAATTCAGGGAGCCACAACGTATATTTTTTTAAGATCATCTTGGACGCTGTGGGTAACTACGCCAAAGCCTGGAAAAGGCGAGGGTAGACCAAGAACAAGACTTTGAGTCACTGTCAAGCTGGGTAAGAACTATCCGATCTCTTTTATGCAGCCGAGCAGACCAACTTCGGAAATGTCTTCTAGAAATCTTAAAGCTCTCGATCGATTGTCTTTCTTCCTTACATGTCAAATATGTTTGTCAAACCGGCAGACAATGCATCCGACAATAAATCACATTATGACAAATGTCTGATTCAAGAATTAGGCATTGTGGTATTTTTTCTGCTTGTGCAACATACACTCGGACTTTATTTGACAAAGATGATACCATAGCCATTCGTAACTTTCCAATGTCCTCTTTAAGTACCGTAATGTAGTTGAAGAAGGAACATAAAGAGTTACCATATCTGTAGTGGATACCTTAATTTCACGGGCTGAGAAAGTTAAATATTATATTAACACAAATGAGATGTGGTGCCACCTTCCTTAATTATGACCTTAGCAGAGTAGGCATCGTACAAGACCCTCTTTGCAGATGTGGATACCAGCAAGAAACACCCACCCACTTCTTTTTTGAATGTCCTCAATATACGATAATTAGACGTATACTATTTGAAAATCTATCTTTTCTATCCCCTCAAATTTCACGGAACCTATCTCTGTTTCTCACTGGCAACAACAATCTTTCCGAAAAAGATAATATGAAAATGCTTGATCATGTATTTGAATTTATCTTACACTCGAAACGATTTCTCATCTAGTATATATCAGACAAACTCAAACACACACACACAATTCATGTTTCATGAATTTCTTAATTCCATTTTCTTCCATTTTATTCCTATATATTTGTATATTTACGTGCATGTCCATTGATGTTATTATTTTGTTTGTATTGTAATTGGGAGAGGACTTCATAAATACTATGTACTTGTGTCCAATTCCCATTTGAAATAGATTTCAAATAAAATATGTTTAAACTAAACCGAAACTTCACAGAAATCCCTACAAAAAAGGTATATAGCTGGATCTTCATCATGTTCAACTACAAAGCTGTCTGTCCAACTCACTTAGATCTTGTCTGTTGTCAAAAAAGGACGACAAGCATACTGTGACACTATTTATTATCGTAGTGGAATCAGTCATTTGTGGATTTTAAAGAACTCAAAAGATTTCTTACATATTTTTTAATCCCGGTCATTCTCTGCGATTTATTCTTTGAAAACTCGATTTTTTAACTTCGAACACCACATTCCACACGAAAAACTTACGTGTCGTCTGAAAAAACTTCTTGAAAAGGTTTTTTTCGAATTCAAGGAACTTTGTAGTTTAAGTTTATAATTCAATATTTTTTTCCAAAACATCTAATAAATACCGTACAAGATTTGTTACATTTTGGAGAAGGTTTGCAGTATAGTTGTTTCTTTATTGATAACATGTTTGTCATATTTGAAGGAGAGATTTTTCAACAACTAATTGGCATTCAATCGGACACAAACTGTGCTCCTCTCCTCTCCGACATTTTTATTACCCTTATGAGACTTAATTTCTTCAGGATCTCATAAAGAACAAAACGATGAAAGAGGCAAGGACCTTTAATCTCACCTATCAGATATATTGATGACTTCTCCTCAACAACGCTTCGTTCTGTAGATGCATTTCATATATTCTCCAGAACTAGAGATTAAAGAAACCACCGAATCTTTTTGCTTCACGCCACTCTTGGAATTACATCTCAAAGTTAACCCAGATGGTCATCTCAATAGAAAAACTAATGATAAAGAGACGATTGTAATTTTGAAACAAATAAATTACCTTACATGAAAAGTAATGTACCTACTTTACCTGCATACGGTATCGATATTTAACTACTTATTCGATATACCAGGGCTTGTACACATTTTCCAGATTTTTTTTTATTCAACACCGCTATCTCCATAGCCGACTAATAGATCAAGGTTGTTAGAAAACTAATATTTCTCATACGATCCCTAAAAAATCCTTCCTTCGTTATCAGCCACTGGTGTACAATTCAAAATTATGTTTAACGAAATAGTTGGTAATTGTTTTGAGTTTGGTTGTTGTATTGAGATGATCACCTCAATCAATATCCCTATTTTGTCTTCACAACCGTGTTTATTTGTGTAACTACCGGACCCATAGATCGCAATAGAAAAGGATGACATAAAACCTGGTTTGACCCATCATTGTTTTTGTAATGCCTGTGCCAATTAAGGCCCATTACGATCTTCAAGTCCCTTGCGGGGCCCGGGTGGCGAATAGGCCCGCAGCAGAGCCTAGCTTGTCGGAAGAAGCGACTAAGGGTCTTGGAATTCTGACGTCGGGTCAGTGCTCAGCCCACAGAACGACCAAGTGTGTATCCTAGGTGTCGGAATAAGGTGGCCCTCGTCCGGGGGGGGGGGGGGGTTGTCTGTGTGGTGTACGTGGGGTTCGAACTCTATAGAAAGACGTCTATTCTACTCAATCGTATATTCAACTCTAAAACGTTATGTACAAATCTTGGTAACAATATCTTGACGTTACAATACGTCTTAGTTATACCGCGAAATGTAACGTTACCGTTACGTTCGTAAAGTCTCTGACAGTCTGGTCTATAATACGGAAACCCTGACCGCCGAGGTTAGTGGATCATCGTGTGCGGAGAGTGCCATGATTCATGAACGTAAAATACCCCTTTGTGGACCGCCAAGTGGTGCACCACATAGGCTAAATTTTCTGCCCCTACCCACCTCTCCCCTTTTGGACTTAGACTTGAAGATCGCAATGGAAGAGGGAGGATTGGCGCCATAAAACCTGGTTTAACCCACCATTTTCGGTAGTTTTGTTATTACCTTTACTTTTCCTGTTGTTCTTCAAATTTTACCGGTCCTTTGTGTCCCACCCAACCTCCCATATTTCATTTATCATTTAATGTTGATCGCCTGTAAATAATGTTTTACCAACTCACTCACTCGCGATCTTCAATTTCTCCGGTTTGTCTTCTTTGTTTTGGCTTTTCTTTTTGACATTTGAAATTGATTCCCCAAGTTCTGTAACTTTGTTATTACCCTTATTTCTTACCTAGTCCGACAGTGATTTAAGCTCTGGTAATCCACCACACGTTTTGGCTCCCTGAGTTTAGGTCCATTGGACACCAACCTATGTAATATATCGTTCTCGATTATCTTTAGATCACCCGTCATAACATGACCAGATGAATCAATAGATAAAGGGAGAAGTGACGCAATCGCACGTCAGAGGGGACTTAACGAAACAAATAAATTACCTTAGATGAAAAGTAATGTACCTACTTTACCTGCATACGGTATCGACATTTAACAACTTATTCGATATGCCAGGGCTTGTACACATAGGTAGTCTTCAATGTTTAGATCCTGCAATGCCTTTTTGTGGTTGGTCCCGTGCGGGGCCAGTGTGGCGAATAGGCCCGCAGCTTGTCGTAAGAGGCTCGGCCCACAGAGCGACAAAGTGTGTACCCAAGATGGCTGAATAGGGTGGCCCGTTGTCAGGTCTATAATGCGGAAACCATGACCGCCAACGTGTGTGGAGAGTGCCACGCTTCATGCACGTAAAAGACCCCTTTGTGAACCGCCAAGTAGTGCACCGCATAGGCTAAATTTTCTGCCCCTACCCAGCTCTCCCCTTTTCCTGTGCTTCTTCAAAATTCGCCGTTCCTTTGTTTCCCACCGGAATAAGGTGGCCCTCGTCCGGGGGGGGGGGGGGGAGGGGTTGTCTGTGTGGTGTACGTGGGGTTCGAACTCTATAGAAAGACGTCTATTCTACTCAATCGTATATTCAACTCTAAAACGTTATGTACAAATCTTGGTAACAATATCTTGACGTTACAATACGTCTTAGTTATACCGCGAAATGTAACGTTACCGTTACGTTCGTAAAGTCTCTGACAGTCTGGTCTATAATACGGAAACCCTGACCGCCGACGATAGTGGATCATCGTGTGCGGAGAGTGCCATGATTCATGAACGTAAAATACCCCTTTGTGGACCGCCAAGTGGTGCACCACATAGGCTAAATTTTCTGCCCCTACCCACCTCTCCCCTTTTGGACTTAGACTTGAAGATCGCAATGGAAGAGGGAGGATTGGCGCCATAAAACCTGGTTTAACCCACCATTTTCGGTAGTTTTGTTATTACCTTTACTTTTCCTGTTGTTCTTCAAATTTTACCGGTCCTTTGTGTCCCACCCAACCTCCCATATTTCATTTATCATTTAATGTTGATCGCCTGTAAATAATGTTTTACCAACTCACTCACTCGCGATCTTCAATTTCTCCGGTTTGTCTTCTTTGTTTTGGCTTTTCTTTTTGACATTTGAAATTGATTCCCCAAGTTCTGTAACTTTGTTATTACCCTTATTTCTTACCTAGTCCGACAGTGATTTAAGCTCTGGTAATCCACCACACGTTTTGGCTCCCTGAGTTTAGGTCCATTGGACACCAACCTATGTAATATATCGTTCTCGATTATCTTTAGATCACCCGTGATAACATGACCAGATGAATCAATAGATAAAGGGAGAAGTGACGCAATCGCACGTCAGAGGGGACTTAACGAAACAAATAAATTACCTTACATGAAAAGTAATGTACCTACTTTACCTGCATACGGTATCGACATTTAACAACTTATTCGATATGCCAGGGCTTGTACACATAGGTAGTCTTCAATGTTTAGATCCTGCAATGCCTTTTTGTGGTTGGTCCCGTGCGGGGCCAGTGTGGCGAATAGGCCCGCAGCTTGTCGTAAGAGGCTCGGCCCACAGAGCGACAAAGTGTGTACCCAAGATGGCTGAATAGGGTGGCCCGTTGTCAGGTCTATAATGCGGAAACCATGACCGCCAACGTGTGTGGAGAGTGCCACGCTTCATGCACGTAAAAGACCCCTTTGTGAACCGCCAAGTAGTGCACCGCATAGGCTAAATTTTCTGCCCCTACCCAGCTCTCCCCTTTTCCTGTGCTTCTTCAAAATTCGCCGTTCCTTTGTTTCCCACCCCTCCCCATATTTCGTTTATCATCATCATTTCATGTTCATTTTATCACCCTTTTAATGTTCATCGCCTGTAAATAACCTTTATAGCGTTGCACGGGCGTTAAACATTCACTCACTCGCTGACTTTTTGTGGTTGAAAATTTTACCGCTCATGGTCTTGGTATAGCAGTAGGAAATTGCAATTGGTGAAGACTTGTTCTTAAAATAAGGAGGAATCTTGAGATGTAACGTCCTTCAAACTATTGCTGATTATGTTGATAGAGTCTATTCCTTTGTTCTTAAATGGAATGTCCTCGGTACTAAGAGGTTCACTTCTTACAGGTTTAAAAAGACAGAAAAGGGCACGTCACATATGAATTCGAAGCTTGAAATTCTTTAAGAAGAAGAAATATATCAGTAACTCCATTTTCCAACCCAAGATCACGTATAGGTCTTTAAATTTCTTGACTCGTAGTAAAAACAGAAAGGTACGAATATGATGGACATCCATAGGTTGTAGAATTGCGAGTCTGAGAGAGATCTAATGTCAATTTGACCGGCAACACATCTAGGCTTGTATCGTTTATAACAATGTCAAAAGTCAAAGTCAAAAAGCTTTATTTAAAGTCGGTTAATAATAACAGTATAAAACACAAGCTCTAATGAGCTTTTATGCCGACATTACATATATATAAACAAGACATACACATTACATAAGACACAATAAAACATTCATAACACAAAGCATGCAAAGCACATAATCATAAGCTTGGGAAATCACACATATATTGCACTACACAAATAATAAATTGCATGCAAGCAGACAGACAATGCACATTAAGCAAAAGCAAGCTTCTAAAATGACCACGTTATGTCTACTATGAGGGTAAAACAGGTTCATAACAATCACTTCACTACATTGAGTGCTAGACAGTTTGTCCACTATTATGGCTTACATCCATAAGGCATTCCAGTGCAGTTCTTGTTTTACAAAGATTTGGACTGTTTGTGCCGTGGTAGATCTTTTTGATAAACGGACTTGCACGTTCAAGCATTGGTCATGGTTATGCTGATTAAAGTGGTTTTACAAACCCAATAATAATTTTTTAATTCATGTTATTGTCATGCCTAATATGATACAGGTTAAACCTGATAAGCTCCCGCAGATAAAGTAGCTTTCTTATATATATATGGTGCCTCGATACCCGTAATTTTGAAAAAAGAACGAACCTGCAAACAGAACAAGGAAGTGAATTGCTTCGAATGCGGACCTCGCAGAACACACCCTTTTTCAAGAATATTTCTACTTTCATTTTCGAATAGAGAAAATTACAAAAATAAATTTGTTTACTGAGGACAAAGTAAATGGAATGAAATTTGTCCGCTGCAGTTTTCAAGTTATTTGTTTGGTTGACAATGCAACGCTTTTATTGGGGGGGGGTCTTGTTTCGCAAAACAAGAATGTCCGTGCGCATGCGGCAAAAGGAAGGACGAAAAAATTTATCGGCAAATTTGTTTTCTAAAATATTGGGGTTTATTTGTTTAAAAATACAAACTGATAGGTAAGACTGTTCCAAAAACCACCAAGAAACAGCTACCCGACAAAAAAACGGCCCAAAACGAAAACATTCCAAGAATACTCTACATATTCGATCTCCTGTTTGTGTTACTATAAATAGCATGATAATACAGTACAGTACACAAACCAAGTAAACAAATATCTCGTTCAGCTTTGAACAAGGCAGTCTTGTTTTACAACCACAGCCACCAAGTAAATAAGCATCTTGTTCATCTCTGAACAAGGCAGTCTTGTTTACAACCACGGCCATCAAGTAAATAAGCATCTTGTTAATCTCTGAACAAGGCAGTCTTGTTTACGACCACAGCCACCAAGTAAATAAGCATCTTGTTCATCTCTGAACAAGGCAGTCTTGTTTACAACCACAGCCATCAAGTAAATAAGCATCTTGTTCATCTCTGAACAAGGCAGTCTTGTTTACAACCACAGCCATCAAGTAAATAAGCATCTTGTTCATCTCTGAACAAGGCAGTCTTGTTTACAACCACAGCCATCAAGTAAATAAGCATCTTGTTCATCTCTGAACAAGGCAGTCTTGTTTACAACCACAGCCATCAAGTAAATGAGCATCTTGTTCATCTCTGAACAATGCAGTCTTGTTTACAACAACAGCCACCAGGTATAAATAAGCATCTTGCATATTAAAACAAAATGAGATTGTCATTACTTCTGATGATATTGACATCAAGTCTCCTCCTTGGTCATGAAGGATGGAAAACCAACCAAATAGAACACAGCAACAAAATCCTCAAATATTCAGTAAACATCCTATATAAAAAGCTACCACCTACCAAGAAAAATCTACACTACCTTGCATTGGTAATGCTGATTGCATCAAATGATGTAAACCTTAATCCAGGACCAATGACCACTGACATGAACAACAGCACTGTATACCCATGCGGAACCTGTGATCAACCTGTTACATGGGAAAACAGGGCACTGATTTGTGATACATGCAACTACTGGTACCACATTGACTTCCAAGATGTTCACACTGGAACTTACAGTATACTGAATGACGAGGGAGATTCTGTAAGATGGGACTGTATTATGTGTGGAACACCTAACTATAGCAACATCTGTCATTCATCAACAATGATCGAGACAACAAATCAGTTCTCGGTTTTATCAAGCTACAATGACTCATCAGCAGACATGAAAAACATACCAATACCAGTACACTCATCTACTCCAGATAGAAACAAAAGAATAGCGAGAAATAGGAAGCACTTCACACCACTACGTGTAATAAATGTCAACTGTCAATCAATCAAAAATAAACAACATCAGATTGAAAACGCCATAGACAGTCTAAAACCAGATATAATAATTGCAACTGAAACCTGGCTTGACTCCAATATAACAGATAGCCAGATTATCACACCTAACTACAAGGTATATAGAAAAGACAGAAATGGTCGCAAAGGTGGAGGAGTCCTTATAGCAGTTAGTCACAAGTACCTCAGTTCAGAAATACCCGAACTTGACACTGACTCGGAAATTGTTTGGGCTAAAGTACAACTAGCAGGCAAAAAGGAATTGAAGATATGTTCATACTACCATCCTAAAACATCTGATGATCTGACAGCATTTAATAATTCAGTACAACGTGCATGCTCAGGAAACTCCCAAGTACTGATTGGAGGAGATTTCAACATGCCAGGATGGAACTGGAAAGAAAAAGTTCTAAAGCCTGGAACACAACATACTGCGAACCATTATCAATTTGCAGATATACTAGACGATAATGGACTAACACAAATAGTTGAGATACCAACAAGAAATGACTCCATATTAGATCTGTTCTTAACAAACATGCCAAATAAGGTGCAAAGGGTTGATACAAATCCAGGAATATCAGACCATGATATTGTCTATTTGGAATATGATGCTGATACAAAGATCAACAAGCAGAAACCAAGAGTCATCCCCTTGTACAAGAAGGCAAACTGGGGGAGTATGAAAACAGAGATGAAGTCACTCTATGAAAAGATGAAAACAAATTACAACAGAGCAAATATTGAAGAACTATGGACACAATTCAAAACAGAACTACAGAAGAGCATCAACCTACATATACCAACTAAAACAACAAGAACCAAAGATAAGTTACCATGGATCACAAAAGAAATTAAATCGCTAATTAAGAGGAGAGATAGGGCATACAAAAAGAAAAAGAAAACTGGCCACCCAAATGACATCAAAAGATTCAAAGATCTCAAGCAGAAGGTACAAAGAGAATCCCGGAGGAAATACTGGACCTACATAGAAGGTATCCTCACACCTGATGACCCATGTCCTGAGACAAACAAGCCCTGTAAACGCTTTTGGACATATATTAAACACAAAAAGAACGACAAGAGCGGAATATCGCCTTTGAAACAGAGTGGGAAATTAGAAACAGACCCCAAAAAACAGGCAGATATCCTCAATGAGCAATTCAAGTCTGTATTTTCCAACTCAGACCCAGTGACTGAAGAAGAGTTTATACAAAATGGCTACATGACCAACACAGAGGCTTATCCTGATGCTGGAGAAATTTACATCACAGAAAATGGGGTACTAAAGCTGCTAATGAAGCTCAATATACACAAAGCTGGAGGACCTGATGACATAAAACCAGCAGTATTAAAAGAATTAGCAACGGAAATCGCACCAATACTTACCATCATCTTTAGAAAATCCCTAACTTCAGGAGATATACCATCAGACTGGAGAAAGGCAAGAATCACACCAGCCTTCAAGAAGGGACAAAAATATCTTGCAGCAAATTATAGACCAATTTCACTAACTTGTGTGTGCTGTAAAATATTAGAACACATTGTAACCAGTCACATCATGACACAAGCAGAGAACCACCACATATTATACCCACTATAGCATGGCTTTAGGAGTAAAAGATCCTGTGAAACTCAATTATTGGAATGCATTGACGATCTCACATTAAACCTTGAAAATGGAAAGCAAACAGACCTACTAATATTGGATTTTTCTAATTAAAAGCATTTGATAAAGTAGCTCACGGACTACTCCTTCACAAGCTAAACCACTATGGCATCAGAGGAAACACTTCAAACTGGATTAAGGCCTTCTTATCAGACAGGACACAAGTAGTAGCAGTTGATGGCGAGGAATCAGACATTGGCCGAGTAGAGTCTGGAGTCCCACAAGGATCAATATTAGGACCAAGTCTCTTCTTGTTCTACATAAATGATCTTCCCGAAAACCTGACATCAACTGTCCGTCTCTTTGCAGATGATACCATAGCATATCTTACAGTTACATCCCCATCCGACTGTCACGAACTGCAAAATGACCTGAATAAATTGGAAGAATGGGAAAACAGATGGCGCATGGAGTTCCACCCAGCTAAATGTACTGTATTAACTGTAGCCAAAAAGAGGAACCCCATTATCCATGACTACATTTATACATGGCCACAAGCTAGAGCATGAGCAAGCAACAGAATACCTAGGCTGTACAATTACAAGCGACCTAAATTGGGGAAACCACATCACCAACCTATGCAGCAAAGCAAATAAGACACTAGGATTCCTCAAGAGAAATCTACACATAAAATCAAGACAAATCAAAGAAAGGGCTTATAAATCACTCGTTCGACCTCAACTAGAATATGCCAGCACTGTGTGGGACCCATACCAACGGGGGCACATTGACCAACTTAAGAAAGTACAGAGAAGATCGGCACGCTTCGTATTGGGAAGATATAGGAATAGATCAAGTGAAGGAGACATGTTAGAACAACTGGGGTGGAAAAGTTTGAAGGATAGGAGAAAAGAATCCAGGCTAGCAATGATGTATAAAATTGTCACCAACAAAGTGGCGATAAATCCAGACAAATATCTCAAAAAGCCCACTCGAACATCAAGAAAAACACAACAACATTGTTTTTCAGTACCATCAACCACTAAAGATTATAGAAAATGGTTATTCTTCTGCAATACAGTGAAGGATTGGAACAGTCTGTCTCCAGATATTGCCCAGGCAGAGTCACTTGAGATTTTCAAGTGGCAGCACTCATTTAGATCCAGATTGGTGGGGGGAGGGGGGGGAGGGCATGCGCACTGGCAGTATATTCATTTAGTTGAATGTGGCCAGTAACCGGAAGAAGAAGAAGAAGAATGACAGGTTCCCGCGCTTCTGTCATTTTGTTTGATGGACGCGCCCTCTAGTGATTAAATAGACACCAATAATTAAAGTATGCCTGAAGTCCTAATTTTTTTATTTAAATTCTTTACATTTAAAGCATTTCATAGCTGGTAATACTTGAAATAATTTATATTTATACAATAACTATGTTTATTATTTTTTAAATTGAAAATTCCAAAAAAGGAATTTAAATTTTGCATTCCGTGTTATTGGGTGCGGATTTCTGACTAGCTTATACGTCTTCCGGTTTAAGGCATCATACTCAGTCAATTAAGCTCCCGCTGTGCGGGAGCTTATGACTATCTATGCGAGAACGCAAACAGATTTTGGTTTACCGACATATAATGCACAACAGGTCATACGAATTGAATTCAATACCGTAAATTATATTATCGGTGAAACAGTCCAGAGGGGCGTGGGATAATTTTTTATGTATTTTATCAACCAGTAAATTCATAAGAAATAAATAAATGAGCATATCACAGGTATTGCAAGTCGATTTTAGATATGCAGGTCGGAATAGAAGGTGGGGGATATGATTTGTTAGGTTACTTTTGAACGTCCGAAAGTTTAATACAACATGGTTTAATAATTTGAAATGAATCTGAAGTTTTCAATAAAATGATTACCCAGTCGCATTGTTGGTATCCTTAAGGATACTCCTAGGAACAACTATTTCATTTGCTACCTTGTTTCTAGAGGAAGCAAAGAGGATCTTTGTAATTCTTGACGTCCTAGAAAGTGAAATTCTAGCCTGAAAAAGTATACCCGTCATGAAATTACTAACTTTTTGGGGAATTTCATGTAATTACTAGACCATTTAATAATTACAAGAAATTCCTAAAAATTCCAATACATACATGAACTTTCTGGAAAAAAATCTTAAAATTTACTTACATTTGCTTGATGAAAAATTTGAAAGAATAATTGAAAATATCAATAGGAATCTGAATCTGGATTGATGAGAGAGATATGTAAAAAAAAAAATAGGGTTCGATCTTATCTTACAAAAAAAACATGAAAATGGTGCCATGAATTAATGGACCTACAGTCCCTTTCATTCTTATGATTGTACACATTTGTATGAATGTGACCAACATTAAAAAAAATAAAGAAGGAAAAGTAATATTTTTCCAGAAAAGACCAATTGAATAATGTTTACATGTGTACATGTCATATACTGGTGTCCAAGCGCACCCTATGTACATGATATGGAGCTCTACTGGGTTATCAAATGACATTTTACATGTATGTGAAAAATGCAGTGAAAGAAAAGTTATGTTGACAAAAATATTCTAAAAAGAATTATTTGAAGGTGCTTCGTTTCTTACAGATTTATTTATTTCCAACAACAAATAAATACCTAGAATAATAGTAGAAATACTGAACAAAATAAATATTTGAATTTGCATTAATTTATTCATGTTTATTTCAATTCTCAAATTCTCTGCCAGCTGACAAATAGGTACAATTGGAAATGGGGACTATCATTTGGTTCAGTTCATCTTATTTTTACCGTAAATGTCACTAATGAATATTTTTCTCTTCTACAACTTAGAGAAACTTCTTATATCACCCTTTAGAAGTCAATGTTTGAGTATGAGGCATGCAAACATCATTCTGGGACTGTTCATAGATTATGGAAATGATGACAAGTGCCCTTCTAACTATTTGGTTTGAAACATTAATTTTTGGACGGATTTCACGGAGTGAAAAATCCGGGTTATAAAATGGTGAATGGCGGGCGGGCGTGCGGGGAAGAAATTTTCGTAACAGTTTTTCAGCAACTACTAATCACAGCCACTTGATATTTGGTATACAGCATCAGGGTGGGGTCCCATAATGTGGGATGCGATTTCATATCTGTCGCTCACTTACTTCCTGTTTACCGACTTAGTTTATTTTTGACAATAATGTCCAATAGTAGAAAATTTTCGTAACAGTTTTCTTAGCAACTACTAATCACAGCCTCTTGATATTTGGTATGCAGCATCAACATGGGCTCCCATAACGTGGGATTTGATTTCAGGTCTGTCGCTCACCTACTTCCTGTTTACCGACTTAGTTAATTTTTGACTATTATTATTATAATGTCCAATAGTAGAAAATTTTTGTAACAGTTTTCTCAGCAACTATTAATCATAGCCACTTGATATTTGGTATACAGTATCAGGGTGAGGTCCCATAACGTGGGATGCGATTTCAGGTCTGTCCCTAGTCTACTTCCTGTTTACCGACTGACTTAGTTAATTTTTGACAATAATGTCCAATAGTAGAAAATTTTCATAACAGTTTTCTTAGCAACTACTAATCACAGCCTCTTGATATTTGGTATGCAGCATCAACATGGGCTCCCATAACGTGGGATGTGATTTCAGGTCTGTTGCTCACCTACTTCTCGTTAAACGAAATCCGGCCATTTCTGTCTTTGACCCATTTTCTTTGTTTTTTATCGCTGTTTTTACTTTAACTATTTTTAAAACACCCCTTTAGAATACAAATTTCCTTTCAGTAATTAAATTTAATTAAATCAAATATATTTACTTTAAGTTTAAGATTTGGTTTTCAGTAAATTTGTGTAAAATTCCTAAAATTTTCAATAATTTCATGCAATTGCTGATGTTAATAGGTAATTTCACAGATTTACTAAGGTAACCCCTTCATGCCCTTAAAGATTCAGTAATTTCATGAAATTCCTAATCAAACAAACATGTATTTAACTGTAATATATGAATTGAGAAATTGAAGAATTAAAACATGTTCTATTTATTTTAATGTTATTAATAGTTGATGGGCTTTCGCATAACCTATACAACAGATGGACTGTCTCTGAAAAGGGGGATTCAGTCGTGTATCTGCGTCATAAACCGACTCAAACTCCCATGCGTGAACACTCCCCTGATCTCTGTGGATATTTGAATGGGGCTATATCAAAACAGCGACTTTTGCTGTAGTCGAGACAGCGACATATTTAATTGGTTGTCCTTAAAATCATAAATCAAAACAGCGACATTAGATGTTTCAAATTTATACTTTCTTTTAAAAAGGAACTTTTACATTACTACGCCTTTCATAAGATGTATTTTATAATAAATAGTTTATGAAAGGATATGGAGTAAATGAACATGAGATCACAACACATATATTAGCTCCAACTGCAAAAAATTTTATGACCTGTATGGCCATTTCGGAAAATTATTCCTCATCAGCAGCACTAGAACCCAAACAAAGCAAATCCATAATTCAAAAGATGTTCAAAATGCATAAAACCAAATTAAATCCAAATATATTTAGCTAAGGGCAAAACTACGATGGAGGGAGTTAAACATTAAGTTTATTTTTTACTAGATGCTTCTCTTTACAGGCAAATCAGAAAATGGTTGAATATTATTGCCAAGAAATAGCAAAGAGTACCAAAAGTTAGCATTAATTCGAATTTCATTACCCATAACAAAGATTAACAAAATATTGAATGAGAAAAATCCATAAAGTAGTTCTCTTGGTCACTTTTCCCTTTTCATCTTTTCTTTCTGTAAATATACAGCTTGTACAGGTGAATGTCGCTGATGACCTTATTAAGCTTAAAGTTGGTCACGACAAATTATAGACACGGCCTTTCAAATAACCACAATCATCGTTACTGGCATACTAAATAAACAGCACTACAAAAGTGAGTAAATAGCTAAACAAAAATCCCATTATTTTTTTAGAAAATCATTCATTTTGGGAAAAAAAATGTATTCTGAAGCCATTTTACCGATTTTTATGATTTTTAATCAAATAATGTTGAATTTCTATACCATAATTTCGTTTAAATTAAAGGTTTTGTTCAGAAATAGCAATGATTTAAGCACATGTGATTTTTTTAGTGAAAAAAAATCCCTATTTGAGCAAGTAAATTTGTATGTCCAAATACTCAATTTGTGTTATAACATGTGCAGCTTAGCTTTGGAATTATTTCAAAAATCAAGAAACGTCAAAAGTTGTTTGTCTATTTTTTTTTCATTTCAATAATATAATCTTGAGATAAATAAATTGACCACTTGTACTAGACTAAGTTTTAAATGCGTCAGAGCGTCTTTACCAGGAGAATATTTATGTAGATTCAGATTGAGTTCGGGACAAATCTTAATCAACTTGGCGAAACCTAGCTTATTGCTAGCTCATTTCATTTCCAAGCAAAATGTATACCCCAATAAAAAAAATAGAAATTATGATCGTTACGTTAATAATCTTGAAGATGTTTGTCTGAATATTTTCATCATGCTAGAAATGTTCCTCTACATGACAGTGCTCCTAATTACAGGAGGAATATACCTATGACAAGACATATAACGGGTAAACCAAAATGAACTGACCACTTCAAAATGTCTTAATTTTTTAAAGACCCGGCAGGCAGGGAAATAATTGTAGATAGATAGATAATCTTTATTTAAAGTCGGCAAGACAGATAACAAATAACATAGGCTCTCATGAGCCTTTGAACCGACAAACATATATACACATCACAGTGTCCTAGCTAGACTAAAATAGAGGGGCGCTGCGCCCTGCCCCCTTTACAGTGTGCCCCTCTGCCCTCTATTGGCGCCCCTGTGTCCCTTTTTCTTCCCTTTGAATGTCCTTTGAGTCATTTAATTATAGCTGTTTAACCCAAACCAATTAGTAAGTGTGACCGTATATGGCTTCATTTATCCACCAAACATCCTGTCTAATTAATGGCCCCAGGTGAGAACTATAGGTAATTAACTGTGATTAGTACCAAGCCATAACTGTCAATCAGTGTATTTGTTAAATTGAACAAGTTTTTAATCCAAATTGATCAATCTTTTCATCCCCGTCGGCAATGCTCTAATTTTGTATAATTGTGGTGCAGAGTTATGCCCCTTTCTAAATTATATTTTTTTCTACAAAATCGTAAAATTTAAATATATTTTACTCCAAACTTACCAGTAATTTACTTAAAAGATAGCTTATGTAAAAACATAAAGTTTAAAGTAATATTGGATGTTAATAATTTTTATTTGTCATTTTGCTTTTATAGATGCACCATATTTGGCAACATTTGCTAATTTAACCTTTCAAAACTGATGGCTAAATAAGCAGCACACTCACTAAAGCTGTGACTTTAGTGATCAAATGCAAATTAAGTGCATGAAGTACTATTCAGTCAAAATCAATTAATAAGAAGAACTAGATATAGAACACAGATACAACTTCTGCAAGAACTTGATATAGAACACAGATACAACTTCTGCAAACTATTTACACCATTAAAAGATTGAATCAAGAATTTATTACTGTTTACTAGAAAAAGACATTTATAGATGCCCTTCTCTCTGGAGCACGCGCTAAAGTGCCCTCTTCCTGCGCCCCTCTATTTTTAGATCCTAGCTAGAACACTGCATCACAATTTTAAGAACACATAGACAAACAATATACAACATTGTAATTTTAATTATTTTTTATGAAACCAATTATAAATTTTGTAAGCTAAGTGTCATTAATGCACAATAATGAATGATATGAGTTTTCTCTGCACAACTTTCATTTTTTAAACAGAATAAAGTTACTAACTCAGTTAGGAAATACTTTGATTTTTTTATCCAAAATTTTCTTTAAAAACAAAATTTGCAAATCTCATTTTGAGACCCGGCAGGCCAGAATTTTTTTTTTTAAATGGAAATAAAATTTATTGACCAGGCATCAAGAACCCGACCCAGCAAGATTAAATAGGGAAACCAACAATTATTGTTTTTTTTTTGGTGTTTTTAGGAAATTAGTATAATTTTTGACTTTGTAGTTTTCTCTTTTCTCCCTCTTCTTTCTTATGACTTTATTTTAAACATTCATGAGGTCGTCAGATGTCGCTGCTTTAAGTTTGGTTCGACCATAGGTGCTTGTGTCAGTCAGAGATCCCACTTACATGTAAACAAGTATTAAAACAGATTTTTACTACATGTACTTTAAGTAAATAGAAAATTACTTGTTAGGGTAAAGTATTTTTCTCTGAGCCAAAATTTACCTATACATGCATGTACAAGTAAATTTAAAAATCTTTGAGCTCATTCTACATGTTCTACTTGTTACAAAATAATGTTGATTATTTCTCAATTGAGGTGGTTCGGGGGGGGGGGGGGGGGGGGGGGGGGGCGGTATAAGCATCTTTGCTAGCCAAGGGTTACAAAATGTTATTTCTTGTGATGAGAGATAGGGGATTGTAACATTTGTCTAGTGAAGATGGGGTATAAGAAAAATCCATCAGATTTTTAAAATATTTTCCAGAATTAAACTTTCATAAATGAACATTGGAAAAATGCAAAACAAAATTGGTGGTTGCGAACCTTTCTACAGATTTATGACCTTGCAAATGGGGTGACCAAAAGCTTTGTTTTTCAATAGATTATAAAGAGAAATGAGTTTTATTATTTAGCATCATTGTGAGCTGCAAACCTATCAGATTTTATTTATTTTCACAAATGACAAGCTACATGTATATACAATGTACACTATATTTTAAAAGAAGCAGAGGTACCAATGGGGTATCTGAATGTCAATAGTTGGAAAGGGCAGAGACAAAACCAGTAAGCACCAACAAGAACGGGACAAAAACAGACAACATGTAAAACATGTAAAACATGGAAACACAAAATAACTGAATATCAATTCAACACCCCAAACTCCAGTCAAAACAAGAGTGAACTCAGGTACTCGGGAAGAGTAAGCAGTTCCTGCTTGCTATAGCACACCCGTCGAGTTGCCAACAGTCAATTCAGCGTGTAAAATCTGGTAAAAAACATGAAAAGAACTTTATATAAAAATTTGTCACACATTTTCCCGACAATTATCTCCCCTGAAAATAGAACTTTTTCTGAAATAGAATGCAGACTAAAAATTTGCAAGATGTCCAAAAAAGATGCTCGGTATAATACCCCCCAAACCACTTTAACTGAAGGAAACAGATTATTTCAGTCTGGTAAAGGTTGCTGATACTATTAGCTATATGAATGAAAGTAAATTTCATGGCTAGAACATGTAGAATAAGATGAAGATAATTAGAAAAAGAATGATTTTCTATAATTTTACTTGTAGAAGCAAATTAGTGAACATAAAAAAGGGAGATGAGTTTAACTTTTTAAAAGTTTACCTGTAGAAGTTAAAATCTGTTTACTTGTACAAGTGGGATCTCTGACTGTGTGAATAGTCAAATACTGCTTGCTAGGCAATGGCCACCCCACTGAAAAATAAAAAGGCAGGACATACTTTCAAACCCCCTTTTGCTAAAACCCTAATTTCTATCTTTAAAATGACAACTGGGCATGAATGAGGCATGTATTTCAGTAGTATAAAGATTTTTTTGACATAACAAACTCATTTCTAATTCCTGTTCATCATCTGCAGCCCCAATTTCATAGGTTATTAATATATTTTGTCACAATGGAATCTTTGGTGGCCTCTATAAAACAAAAGTAGATCACATGAAGTGGGATGTCCTAATTACCACTTGCAAGTTGGTGAAATTTTTGCCTGCAAACCAATACATGGCCACCTTTACTAAAAATAGAACGGGACACAGACCATTTATCTGCATGAAACATAGATGATTAAATTTTGTAGGTAACTTTTGTCTTGTGTGTCTAATTTGTATTATAGAATAGGGAGGACATCATTTATGTTAAACAGTCCTTAATCTTGCTGAAGGTATTAAGAGTGGGTTCAGATCAATATTCCTTGCCAACAGTCCTATATCTTTCCCCCTTTTCCACTTTCATTTCCACTGCTGCTCATACTCTTTTATTGTGGTCACCTTGATTATTCTCTAATTCACAAGCCTTTGATAGGGTTATGCTGGTCCACATTCAGCATAATATGTTGGCTAATTTTGGTTTTTGGGGTATGTTGTTACAGTTGTGGATAAACATGATAAAAGCTTATGCCATTTTAAAAGAAATAGACCAAAAATGAACATCTTTTGACAAAAATGTTTGACAAAAACTAAAATAACATTTTTTCAAGAGGATGCAAAACTTTGGGTGGTAGGGTATGAAACTGACTGGAAATTATTTTTTTGTTACAGCAAGTAAATGTACTTATTACAGTCTTTTGATATAATTAATTTGGTATACGGCATCAGCATGGATCCACTATTGTGAGATTCAAATTTAGGTCTGATGCTTTCCTATTTTCTGTTGAACAAAATCCATCCAGTTTTGTCTTTGTCTTTAAGCTACATGTAAATGTATTTTACATTGTTATTACAACAATTGGTTAATTTTGGGGTCTTTTTTTTTCAGTTTTCTGAATAGTCACTAGATGGTTGGATACAAACCCACTGAGTACCAGCTGTCAACAAAGGAACATGCAACAGTTGGAGCTGTGACAGGGTTTCTGTCCAGAGTCATAAGCCAACCCATTGATGTTATTAAAGTTAGATTTCAGGTACTGTCAAAATTGTAAATATTGTCTAGATTTAATAGTTGTGTACTGGTTCCATTGTCTGTGATTAACACATTATGATGCAATATGATACAATGCATGTGACAAAAGTGTAATTCCATCAATGACTGCAGTTTTTGATTAGATTAAATGATTTTTTAGTATCACCTGTGATGAATAGCACCTGTCAGAATGTTAGAAGCAGGTAGCTTTTCTTGTTTTTAAAAAGACTTTTGTGGAAAATGAATTTCTTGAAAATTATAATACCTAGGCTTATGATATTTGGTATACAGATATTTGGCGTTGATATACTCATGACTGGTGTGTCACCAAGCACCTGACTATGCTGTGTAAATTTATACATTAATATGATATTATTTTTGTGTCTATTACCATGTCGCACTTTCCTGACTACATGTATTTAGATATTGGTTGATGTTTGTGTTCAATATTAAGGGTTTTGTATAACTACACCATGAAGGATATTAGTGATTAGTTTTCATTCTGTCACCTGCCTTTATGTTCTTTTCTAAAGAACTTATGGCAACCCTTTAATGGAGTTCATGATAGTTGCCTGATGATATGGCAATGTGGTCATTTGCCTTGTTATTTGACGTTTGGTTTCCATGTAATATATAAAGTAAATATTTACCAATTGTTTTGATCTTTTTCAGTTGCAAATAGAACCCCTTGTGAAACCAACTTCACAATCTCCTCAGTCAAAATACTGGGGTGTCATACAAGCTTTTCGATCAGTTGTCAAAGAAGAAGGAGTTACAGCCCTTTTGAAGGGACATGTTCCTGCCCAGCTTTTATCTGTTACTTATGGAGTAGCTCAGGTAACTGATTTTCTATGTCTATTGAAATAATATTTATTTTTCAATAAGGTACTGAATAAAACTAAATCTTATAGGCATACAGACAACAGATTTTATACTTTTCTAAAGTTGACTTGAACAAAAAATCTTAAACTTTGACATCCATCCTGACATAGCTGAAGATTTAGATTTTTTAGGTGAAGATAAGGCAAAAAAGCAGGAGATTTTCAAAGCTTGTTTAATATTCAATGTTAATTCAGCTGATTGTGTGCCATAAATATATGATAGAAATAGCAATGTAACCATTATAGTTTGGAAGCTGCTTAAACATTTAATGTTTCACACAACTGATTTCTGTAAAGAAACTTATTTTGGAAAGACATTTGATTAGTCCCATACCAGCAAAAGCAAAAGGATGATTTAGGTTAGTGCTCTGCCTGTCTATCACATCTCAGTTTTCTGCACTTTTTAGCTCACCTGGACCGAAGGTCCATGTGAGCTATTACCATCACTTGGCGTCCGTCGTCGTCGTCGTCTGTCGTCGTCGTCGTCGTCGTCCGTTAACAATTTTTCAAAAATCTTCTCCTCTGAAACTACTGAACAGAATTGAATGAAACTTGGTATGATTGATCCTTCGGGTGTCCTGCACCAAACTTGTGTTTCGATTTTTGATCTGTCAAAAAACATGGCCGCCGTTACTAAAAATAGACTAGGGGGGTCAGACTACTGTTTTTGGCTTATAAATCAAAAAGTATAAGAGATAGAGGAAATCTGAGGCCACGCTACTGATTCAGCATCAAAAGCTCTACAAAAGTCTCCATTTGGTCAAAGTTGTCAGATGACCCCTTATAGGGGTTACGGCCCCTTAAAGGTGAAAAATAGCATTTTTTCATGTTTTTGGCCTACAGAATGAAAACTATTGCAGATAGAGATTAGCTGTTGCTTGCTTAAATGTTTAGCTCATTTAGCTCTACAAAAGTCTCCATAGGGTCGAAGTTGTCAGATGACCCCTTATAGGGGTTACGGCCCCTTAAAGGTGAAAAATAGCCATTTTTCATGTTTTTGGCCTACAGAATGAAAACTATTGCAGATAGAGATTAGCTGTTGCTTGCTTAAATGTTTAGCTCATTTAGCTCTACGAAAGTCTCCATAGGGTCAAAGTTGTCAGATGACCCCTTATAGGGGTTACGGCCCCTGAAAAATAGCGTTTTTTCATGTTTTTGTCCTACAGAATGAAAACTATTGCAGATAGAGATTAGCTGTTGCTTGCTTAAATGTTCAGCTCATTTAGCTCTACAAAATTCTCCATAGGGTCCAAGTTGTCAGATGACCCCTTATAGGGGTTACGGCCCCTGAAAAATAGCGGTTTTTAATGTTTTTGTCCTACAAAATGAAAACTATTGCAGATAGAGATTAGCTGTTGCTTGCTTAAATGTTCAGCTCATTTAGCTCTACAAAATTCTCCATAGGGTCGAAGTTGTCAGATGACCCCTTATAGGGGTTACGGCCCCTGAAAAATAGCGATTTTTCATGTTTTTGGCCTACAGAATGAAAACTATTGCAGATAGAGATTAGCTGTTGCTTGTTTAAATGTTCAGCTCATTAAGCTCTACAAAATTCTCCATAGGGTCGAAGTTGTCAGATGATCCCTTATAGGGGTTACGGCCTATGAAAAAAGCGATTTTTTCATGTTTTTGGCCTACAGAATGAAAACTATTGCAGATAGAGATTAGCTGTTGCTTGTTCAAGTGTTCAGCTCATTTAGCTCTACAAAAGTCTCCATAGGGTCGAAGTTGTCAGATGACTCCTTATAGGGGTTATGGCCCCTTATAGGTGAAAAATGGTGTTTTTGGCCTATAGAATGAAAACTATTGCAGGTAGAGAAAAGCTGTTGCTTGCTTAAATGTTCAGCTCATTTAGCTCTACATAAGTATAGGGTCAACATCAAGACCAGGTGAGCGATTCAGGCTCCTGGGAGCCTCTTGTTTGTGGTCCGATTTTCGAAATCTTTTTTTCATTGGAATCCTTGTAAAAATCCCTGCCTGCATTTTTCAATCAGATTTGCAATATCTCTTACTGTTTTTGAGATATAAGGGGTGGAAGGGGCAAAAAACGCCATTTTAAAAGTTGGTCAAGGCAAATGGTTTTACACAAGAAATTTAGCTGTAGTGGGCTAGCCAATTGTTATGAAGTTTAAATATGATGATTATATACACTGAAGGAAGCTTTTTATTGCATTTGGGGTATGTGGTCTTAACCTTTTAAAAAAAAAGACCAAAAAGGGGCTTAATTGTGTCAAAAATGTCAATGAATATAGAAATAAAAATTTTCTATAAAATGTTATTGTAAATACATGTATATATGTGTCAAATATGCATTTTAAAGTCCACCATAGGTTGCATGTGTAAAAATGCTTTGTAAGTCCACCATGGGCTGCATGTGACCAAAGCAATAGACTATCCATATTGGGCATCCAATGTACAGGGTTCAACTTGTTGCGGTCATATCATGCTGCACTGGGCGTAGCTTTTTATTTACAATGATTTAGTGAGTCTGCCATGATCATTATTTTGCAGATCAATTTTTTTTTTTTTCATGGAATTATTACTGTCCATGATATGTGACAACATGCCAAATATTACAAAAACAAGATATGAAGTTTTTTTGTTACTAAAAGAAGAAGAGGTACCAATGGGGCATCCAAATGGCAAAAGTTTGAAAGGGAAGAGAAATAACCAGTAAACAACAACAAAAACAGAACAAAAACAGACAACATAAAACACAAGAATACAAAAACAACTGAATAGCAATTAACAAGGTCAACTAAAATCATAAAGAGAGTGAACTCAGGTGCTCAAGACTGCTGACTATAGCACACCTGTAACATTATAACCTGAAGTCTTTAAATTTTTTTGCTGATTTTGAATACATTTTCTGTTTTTATGGAAGAAATTAATGTATCTTTTCATTTGAATTTTTTAGTTTGCTTCATTTGAGCTGCTAACAAAAGCTGTGGGTAGATACTTACCAGAGAAGTTAACCACAGAGTATCGTCCATTTACACATACAGTATGTGGTGGTTTAGCTGGATGTGTGGCAATCACAGTGGCACAGCCAGCTGATGTGTTAAGAACAAGATTTATTTCTCAGGGAACCACTAAGGTAAATTGTGGCAAAAGAGCATTCAAATTAAAGCTTCTAAATGTGAAAGGGCAAAGACAAAATATTCTACATAAAGAAGAATAAGACAAAAACAACTAAACAGCCATCAGCACTCATAATCATGTAGTAACAAGAGTGAACTCAGTAGCTCCAAAAGAATGAGCAGTTCCTGCCTCTTGCAACACACCAAAGGCAAAGGAAGAATAAAAATTTTATTGGATTTTAACTGAAAAAAAAACTAAGTTAAGAGAGAAACAAACTCACTAAATAAGAACAAACAAATGGATGGGTTTTTATATAAGTGTACATGTATATGTATAAAGTAGAATTATGAAAAAAATATTACTATAGATAAAATAATACTTCATTTCATTCCTGAGTTTTTCAGTCAAAATGCAAAGTGGTAATGATCGGACAATCAGTAGTCATAAAATTATCAACAACAACAAAATCAAACAAACCTCAACATATATACGCATCGAAATACATTTGCCTCTAAAAATAGAATAAGTGTGATGATTAAGGCTCCAATTTCAATTCCAACTTCTAAGCACTATCTCATGTAACTGTAACACTTCAAAAGGATAGCTCCGGTACAGATCTGAAATTTTAAACAATTCTCATTTACTGGCTAACTTATAACCTTTGTTATGAATGAATGAACGAGAAAAAGTCAACCTCTTTCAGCCTGGTGAAAAATATAGGAGCTGGTTCCATATTATACCCCCTACCCATAGGTGAGGGGGCTATATTGCAATCACCCTCGTCATTCCGTTTATCCATCTGTCATTCTGTAACAAACTTTCATAACAGATATATCGGCTTCTACTTAAGGGATTTCAAATTTTGTATACAGCTCTAGCATGATGAGTTGTACTGTGCCTCCTATTTCCAGGTCAGTCACGCATATACTGTTTTCTGAGCTGACTTATAGACAATTTTCAGTAACAGATTTCTGGGATTCTACTGAAGGGATTGATTTCTAATTTGGTATACAGCTTAAGCATGATGAGTTGTATCGTGCCTCCCCTTTCCAGGTCAGCCAGACATCTACTTCCTATTTTCCAAATGGTAGAGTGGGGGTATCCTTAGCACAACTAAGTTGAACCCTTTGTTTTTATATATTTTTTACCAAAGTAGAGGGGCATATGCTGTCTGGTGTACTTCTATTCTCTATATTTGCTGTCAATAAAAATCCACAAAAAAATAATACTACCAATATGCAATTAATAATGTAAAACCCTGTATGATTATTAAAGAACAACCTGCAAATAAAAAACTTTGAATGAATGTGTGAAAATCAGCAACTGGGAAAATAGATAGGTTTAAAGTAGTGGTTGGGTCCATGGGTCTGTCCAAAATCAGGTTTAAGTTACTTTCTTGTGAGGTGATGATGTTGTTTGAATATATTCTTGTTTTATCTATTAAAGGGTTTTTGATAAGCAAATATTCATATACATTACTGATTTCAGGTATATACCTCATTATACTCTGCAGTTAGGACCATGGCCAAGGAGGAGGGTCTCCTGTCATTCTATAAAGGACTAGGGCCAGCATTGGCCATGATTGGACCCCAAATGGGGCTTCAGTTTGGTTTTTATGCTCTCTTTCTTAGGGTCTGGGATAATATTTTTAAAAGGACTAACTTCACTAAACCAGGTATGTTGATATTTTAAGCTGTAAAATAAAAGTTTAAAGTTGATAATTCAGATGTTAAAATGCAATGACTCATGGTGTGGATTTATGTTTAAGCACACTTTGTCAGTCAAAGAAATTAGGGGTTAAGATTTGAAGGTCTAAAAACTTTATTTTTAAATATTTTATATAGGTTATTTTACAAAATTTGCAAAAACTCACAGGTCCAAACAGAGTTTAACAGGTCATGGCCATGATGACCTGTGCTAATCGAAGATTGCTTGATAATGGTGACAGTTGACAAGGCATACTGTATTGTCTTCTGTTGTTTAACTTATATGAAAAGATTTGGTTATAAAAGAAAGATATCCTAATTTTTTATTGAAACAACTTGTAATAAAATTTATTCAATACTAATTAAAAAAAACCCTACATTTCTGATCCCATCACAAAAATGTATGGACTCATGTGCATAGAGGCTTTAGTAAAGTATTATAAAAATAAATTTCCAATATATATCTCTATCACTCATGTTATAATGTTCTATTTTGAAGGTATAGCAGAAAGTGTTGTTTGTGGATCTGCAGCAGGGATGATCTCAAAAACTATTGTTTACCCTCTTGATGTTATCAAAAAAAGGTTAGAAGTTCAGGGTTTTGAGAAAGCCCGACAACACTTTGGCTCAGTCAGGAAATACAGAGGACTTATCCATTGCTTTGTTACAATTTCCAAAGAAGAGAAAAGATTAAGAGGATTATATAAAGGACTTTCTCCAAGCTTGTTAAAGGCAGCAGTTGCTTCCAGTAGTAATTTTCTTATTTATGATCAGTTGTGTTATCTTTTACGTAGCTATCATAGTAGGTGATGCATGATATTTCTGTATGGTTTGTTATTTGATTGCTTAAGTATTTCTTTTCTATTACAACAGTGGTGTTATTTAAATTGTTTTTATGAGTATTTTAGAATGCTAGCTATATATAGCTTTGCTTTTACACTTTAGTTTAAATAATTGGTAAGGATAAATATTATGTTTATCAATTTTAAATCGTGTTATTTTACATGTTAGTATTGTTAATCAATGATTATTATTATGATATATTTACATGTGATTTTGTAA
>CAXARO010001107.1:0-100733 GCA_963971305.1 Arcuatula senhousia
ACTGTCCGAGGCTTTTCTGAGGACTATTAGGTACGAGGTTGCAGTTAGCTCCCTTCAATTTTCGTTGTCCAGTAATATAGTTCTTATAAAAACATAGTATTTCCTTCAAATTCTATTGTAATGTTAATTTAAATGATAAAAAGACAATCTTTGAATGAAATGAGAGATGAATGATTGTAGATATTGATCAAATTTGAGTTTTTTGGAAATTCAGTGATAAAGTTGTGATTCGGCTTAGTGCAAAAAGGTGAATTTTACAATTTTTATGCTCTTCCGCCTTGACCCCCAGAGGGGTCAAATTTAAATAAAATTTTCTACAACGTTAAACGGTAAAATTTTCTGAATTTTTCACCAATTTATGGAAAGCTAATAAATTTTATGTGGTCAAAATTTCTTTAGAAAAAAATGGTGCAATTTTTTTAAATTCACAAAACGTTATATTGAAAATGCATTGCGAGCTAACTACCACCTCGTGCCTTATTAGAGGGGGGAGGGTGGTCTGTGTACAAGTGTTGCAGTTATCAAGTAATGAAAAATGTGGTCTTGTTGTGATCAGATAAAAAAGTTGTGGCAGTTTTAGTCTTTATTGGATGAATTTATTTCAATATTTGGTAATTTTAAGCATATTTGTATGTCTATGGGATTTTCTATAGAAATGGCTTATTTTGTATCATTTTCACAAATTAAAGGTCACTGCATGCAGATTAAGACTTACAATGGGCTAAAACAGCTATAAATCTTCTTATGTGATGTAGGAAAAATGTTTAAACTAAAATTTATTCAATATTTCTGACACAAAATCATTTTACTACTTGCAAAATAAGGCTGCGGCAGCATAAAAGCTTTTTTGTGTTGAACCTATGAATGCCATATCAAATCAAACTCTCTATATTGGCTTAATCATAGAAAAACCAGTCAAACTAGAATGAAATATAGCTAAACAACACAAAATAGCACATGTAAGGTCTCTGGATTTCATAGAACAAGTCACATAATTGAACATATCCACTATTTCTTGCTGCAGATTTGGCCGTTTTTCCTTGTTTCGCACATGAGTCTTAGACAATTTTTTATCTAAAGTGCTATAACTAGTCTTTTTGCTGTTAAAATCTGTTCAACATCATCCTCTCATGCTAAAAACACCTTTAAGTTTGCATATTGTTCCATTTTTTACATTATTTTACCTTAAAACATTAGTTTTTATTGCTATGTGGGAAAAACCCATTCTAAAATCACATGGTTTATGTACTCCCAAACACAATTTAGAACTTAATTTTCATATGAATATGGTGTTTTTTGTCTTATTTTGTAAGCTTATTGTGTATTTAACATTTTAAACCCTTTTTGGACTCAATATTTAATTTCCTTTCTTAAAAAATTCCCATGACCATATATGTACCCCTCAATAAGGCTAAAATGGCTTATTTCGTATCCGCAAATATGGGAGAGGGCCAAAATTTGAAACCATTCAGATATTTCACTAAAACTTGTGTTTTCCATGCTCAAAGAACATAATGTTATTGATTTCAGTCAACAGTTTTGTTAAATTTTATGAAATAAAAAAAATTTAGCCAAATAGGCCTCATGGGTTTTCTGGTGTTTCTTCGAGCAAAATTCTTAAATGCAAACAGTGTTTTAAAGTGCTTATAATTTCAATGTTATTGGTCTGATCACTTTGAAACTTGGCAGTTAAGTTGGAAAAAGACTATTCTATGTGAATACAATTTTATTAGACTGTCCGAGGCTTTTCTGAGGACTATTAGGTACGAGGTTGCAGTTAGCTCCCTTCAATTTTCGTTGTCCAGTAATATAGTTCTTATAAAAACATAGTATTTCCTTCAAATTCTATTGTAATGTTAATTTAAATGATAAAAAGACAATCTTTGAATGAAATGAGAGATGAATGATTGTAGATATTGATCAAATTTGAGTTTTTTGGAAATTCAGTGATAAAGTTGTGATTCGGCTTAGTGCAAAAAGGTGAATTTTACAATTTTTATGCTCTTCCGCCTTGACCCCCAGAGGGGTCAAATTTAAATAAAATTTTCTACAACGTTAAACGGTAAAATTTTCTGAATTTTTCACCAATTTATGGAAAGCTAATAAATTTTATGTGGTCAAAATTTCTTTAGAAAAAAAATGGTGCAATTTTTTTAAATTCACAAAACGTTATATTGAAAATGCATTGCGAGCTAACTACCACCTCGTGCCTTATTAGAGGGGGGAGGGTGGTCTGTGTACAAGTGTTGCAGTTATCAAGTAATGAAAAATGTGGTCTTGTTGTGATCAGATAAAAAAGTTGTGGCAGTTTTAGTCTTTATTGGATGAATTTATTTCAATATTTGGTAATTTTAAGCATATTTGTATGTCTATGGGATTTTCTATAGAAATGGCTTATTTTGTATCATTTTCACAAATTAAAGGTCACTGCATGCAGATTAAGACTTACAATGGGCTAAAACAGCTATAAATCTTCTTATGTGATGTAGGAAAAATGTTTAAACTAAAATTTATTCAATATTTCTGACACAAAATCATTTTACTACTTGCAAAATAAGGCTGCGGCAGCATAAAAGCTTTTTTGTGTTGAACCTATGAATGCCATATCAAATCAAACTCTCTATATTGGCTTAATCATAGAAAAAACCAGTCAAACTAGAATGAAATATAGCTAAACAACACAAAATAGCACATGTAAGGTCTCTGGATTTCATAGAACAAGTCACATAATTGAACATATCCACTATTTCTTGCTGCAGATTTGGCCGTTTTTCCTTGTTTCGCACATGAGTCTTAGACAATTTTTTATCTAAAGTGCTATAACTAGTCTTTTTGCTGTTAAAATCTGTTCAACATCATCCTCTCATGCTAAAAACACCTTTAAGTTTGCATATTGTTCCATTTTTTACATTATTTTACCTTAAAACATTAGTTTTTATTGCTATGTGGGAAAAACCCATTCTAAAATCACATGGTTTATGTACTCCCAAACACAATTTAGAACTTAATTTTCATATGAATATGGTGTTTTTTGTCTTATTTTGTAAGCTTATTGTGTATTTAACATTTTAAACCCTTTTTGGACTCAATATTTAATTTCCTTTCTTAAAAAATTCCCATGACCATATATGTACCCCTCAATAAGGCTAAAATGGCTTATTTTCGTATCCGCAAATATGGGAGAGGGCCAAAATTTGAAACCATTCAGATATTTCACTAAAACTTGTGTTTTCCATGCTCAAAGAACATAATGTTATTGATTTCAGTCAACAGTTTTGTTAAATTTTATGAAATAAAAAAAATTTAGCCAAATAGGCCTCATGGGTTTTCCTGGTGTTTCTTCGAGCAAAATTCTTAAATGCAAACAGTGTTTTAAAGTGCTTATAATTTCAATGTTATTGGTCTGATCACTTTGAAACTTGGCAGTTAAGTTGGAAAAAGACTATTCTATGTGAATACAATTTTATTAGACTGTCCGAGGCTTTTCTGAGGACTATTAGGTACGAGGTTGCAGTTAGCTCCCTTCAATTTTCGTTGTCCAGTAATATAGTTCTTATAAAAACATAGTATTTCCTTCAAATTCTATTGTAATGTTAATTTAAATGATAAAAAGACAATCTTTGAATGAAATGAGAGATGAATGATTGTAGATATTGATCAAATTTGAGTTTTTTGGAAATTCAGTGATAAAGTTGTGATTCGGCTTAGTGCAAAAAGGTGAATTTTTACAATTTTTATGCTCTTCCGCCTTGACCCCCAGAGGGGTCAAATTTAAATAAAATTTTCTACAACGTTAAACGGTAAAATTTTCTGAATTTTTCACCAATTTATGGAAAGCTAATAAATTTTATGTGGTCAAAATTTCTTTAGAAAAAAAATGGTGCAATTTTTTTAAATTCACAAAACGTTATATTGAAAATGCATTGCGAGCTAACTACCACCTCGTGCCTTATTAGAGGGGGGAGGGTGGTCTGTGTACAAGTGTTGCAGTTATCAAGTAATGAAAAATGTGGTCTTGTTGTGATCAGATAAAAAAGTTGTGGCAGTTTTAGTCTTTATTGGATGAATTTATTTCAATATTTGGTAATTTTAAGCATATTTGTATGTCTATGGGATTTTCTATAGAAATGGCTTATTTTGTATCATTTTCACAAATTAAAGGTCACTGCATGCAGATTAAGACTTACAATGGGCTAAAACAGCTATAAATCTTCTTATGTGATGTAGGAAAAATGTTTAAACTAAAATTTATTCAATATTTCTGGACACAAAATCATTTTACTACTTGCAAAATAAGGCTGCGGCAGCATAAAAGCTTTTTTGTGTTGAACCTATGAATGCCATATCAAATCAAACTCTCTATATTGGCTTAATCATAGAAAAACCAGTCAAACTAGAATGAAATATAGCTAAACAACACAAAATAGCACATGTAAGGTCTCTGGATTTCATAGAACAAGTCACATAATTGAACATATCCACTATTTCTTGCTGCAGATTTGGCCGTTTTTCCTTGTTTCGCACATGAGTCTTAGACAATTTTTTATCTAAAGTGCTATAACTAGTCTTTTTGCTGTTAAAATCTGTTCAACATCATCCTCTCATGCTAAAAACACCTTTAAGTTTGCATATTGTTCCATTTTTTACATTATTTTACCTTAAAACATTAGTTTTTATTGCTATGTGGGAAAAACCCATTCTAAAATCACATGGTTTATGTACTCCCAAACACAATTTAGAACTTAATTTTCATATGAATATGGTGTTTTTTGTCTTATTTTGTAAGCTTATTGTGTATTTAACATTTTAAACCCTTTTTGGACTCAATATTTAATTTCCTTTCTTAAAAAATTCCCATGACCATATATGTACCCCTCAATAAGGCTAAAATGGCTTATTTCGTATCCGCAAATATGGGAGAGGGCCAAAATTTGAAACCATTCAGATATTTCACTAAAACTTGTGTTTTCCATGCTCAAAGAACATAATGTTATTGATTTCAGTCAACAGTTTTGTTAAATTTTATGAAATAAAAAAAATTTAGCCAAATAGGCCTCATGGGTTTTCCTGGTGTTTCTTCGAGCAAAATTCTTAAATGCAAACAGTGTTTTAAAGTGCTTATAATTTCAATGTTATTGGTCTGATCACTTTGAAACTTGGCAGTTAAGTTGGAAAAAGACTATTCTATGTGAATACAATTTTATTAGACTGTCCGAGGCTTTTCTGAGGACTATTAGGTACGAGGTTGCAGTTAGCTCCCTTCAATTTTCGTTGTCCAGTAATATAGTTCTTATAAAAACATAGTATTTCCTTCAAATTCTATTGTAATGTTAATTTAAATGATAAAAAGACAATCTTTGAATGAAATGAGAGATGAATGATTGTAGATATTGATCAAATTTGAGTTTTTTGGAAATTCAGTGATAAAGTTGTGATTCGGCTTAGTGCAAAAAGGTGAATTTTACAATTTTTATGCTCTTCCGCCTTGACCCCCAGAGGGGTCAAATTTAAATAAAATTTTCTACAACGTTAAACGGTAAAATTTTCTGAATTTTTCACCAATTTATGGAAAGCTAATAAATTTTATGTGGTCAAAATTTCTTTAGAAAAAAAATGGTGCAATTTTTTTAAATTCACAAAACGTTATATTGAAAATGCATTGCGAGCTAACTACCACCTCGTGCCTTATTAGAGGGGGGAGGGTGGTCTGTGTACAAGTGTTGCAGTTATCAAGTAATGAAAAATGTGGTCTTGTTGTGATCAGATAAAAAAGTTGTGGCAGTTTTAGTCTTTATTGGATGAATTTATTTCAATATTTGGTAATTTTAAGCATATTTGTATGTCTATGGGATTTTCTATAGAAATGGCTTATTTTGTATCATTTTCACAAATTAAAGGTCACTGCATGCAGATTAAGACTTACAATGGGCTAAAACAGCTATAAATCTTCTTATGTGATGTAGGAAAAATGTTTAAACTAAAATTTATTCAATATTTCTGACACAAAATCATTTTACTACTTGCAAAATAAGGCTGCGGCAGCATAAAAGCTTTTTTGTGTTGAACCTATGAATGCCATATCAAATCAAACTCTCTATATTGGCTTAATCATAGAAAAACCAGTCAAACTAGAATGAAATATAGCTAAACAACACAAAATAGCACATGTAAGGTCTCTGGATTTCATAGAACAAGTCACATAATTGAACATATCCACTATTTCTTGCTGCAGATTTGGCCGTTTTTCCTTGTTTCGCACATGAGTCTTAGACAATTTTTTATCTAAAGTGCTATAACTAGTCTTTTTGCTGTTAAAATCTGTTCAACATCATCCTCTCATGCTAAAAACACCTTTAAGTTTGCATATTGTTCCATTTTTTACATTATTTTACCTTAAAACATTAGTTTTTATTGCTATGTGGGAAAAACCCATTCTAAAATCACATGGTTTATGTACTCCCAAACACAATTTAGAACTTAATTTTCATATGAATATGGTGTTTTTTGTCTTATTTTGTAAGCTTATTGTGTATTTAACATTTTAAACCCTTTTTGGACTCAATATTTAATTTCCTTTCTTAAAAAATTCCCATGACCATATATGTACCCCTCAATAAGGCTAAAATGGCTTATTTCGTATCCGCAAATATGGGAGAGGGCCAAAATTTGAAACCATTCAGATATTTCACTAAAACTTGTGTTTTCCATGCTCAAAGAACATAATGTTATTGATTTCAGTCAACAGTTTTGTTAAATTTTATGAAATAAAAAAAATTTAGCCAAATAGGCCTCATGGGTTTTCCTGGTGTTTCTTCGAGCAAAATTCTTAAATGCAAACAGTGTTTTAAAGTGCTTATAATTTCAATGTTATTGGTCTGATCACTTTGAAACTTGGCAGTTAAGTTGGAAAAAGACTATTCTATGTGAATACAATTTTATTAGACTGTCCGAGGCTTTTCTGAGGACTATTAGGTACGAGGTTGCAGTTAGCTCCCTTCAATTTTCGTTGTCCAGTAATATAGTTCTTATAAAAACATAGTATTTCCTTCAAATTCTATTGTAATGTTAATTTAAATGATAAAAAGACAATCTTTGAATGAAATGAGAGATGAATGATTGTAGATATTGATCAAATTTGAGTTTTTTGGAAATTCAGTGATAAAGTTGTGATTCGGCTTAGTGCAAAAAGGTGAATTTTACAATTTTTATGCTCTTCCGCCTTGACCCCCAGAGGGGTCAAATTTAAATAAAATTTTCTACAACGTTAAACGGTAAAATTTTCTGAATTTTTCACCAATTTATGGAAAGCTAATAAATTTTATGTGGTCAAAATTTCTTTAGAAAAAAAATGGTGCAATTTTTTTAAATTCACAAAACGTTATATTGAAAATGCATTGCGAGCTAACTACCACCTCGTGCCTTATTAGAGGGGGGAGGGTGGTCTGTGTACAAGTGTTGCAGTTATCAAGTAATGAAAAATGTGGTCTTGTTGTGATCAGATAAAAAAGTTGTGGCAGTTTTAGTCTTTATTGGATGAATTTATTTCAATATTTGGTAATTTTAAGCATATTTGTATGTCTATGGGATTTTCTATAGAAATGGCTTATTTTGTATCATTTTCACAAATTAAAGGTCACTGCATGCAGATTAAGACTTACAATGGGCTAAAACAGCTATAAATCTTCTTATGTGATGTAGGAAAAATGTTTAAACTAAAATTTATTCAATATTTCTGACACAAAATCATTTTACTACTTGCAAAATAAGGCTGCGGCAGCATAAAAGCTTTTTTGTGTTGAACCTATGAATGCCATATCAAATCAAACTCTCTATATTGGCTTAATCATAGAAAAACCAGTCAAACTAGAATGAAATATAGCTAAACAACACAAAATAGCACATGTAAGGTCTCTGGATTTCATAGAACAAGTCACATAATTGAACATATCCACTATTTCTTGCTGCAGATTTGGCCGTTTTTCCTTGTTTCGCACATGAGTCTTAGACAATTTTTTATCTAAAGTGCTATAACTAGTCTTTTTGCTGTTAAAATCTGTTCAACATCATCCTCTCATGCTAAAAACACCTTTAAGTTTGCATATTGTTCCATTTTTTACATTATTTTACCTTAAAACATTAGTTTTTATTGCTATGTGGGAAAAACCCATTCTAAAATCACATGGTTTATGTACTCCCAAACACAATTTAGAACTTAATTTTCATATGAATATGGTGTTTTTTGTCTTATTTTGTAAGCTTATTGTGTATTTAACATTTTAAACCCTTTTTGGACTCAATATTTAATTTCCTTTCTTAAAAAATTCCCATGACCATATATGTACCCCTCAATAAGGCTAAAATGGCTTATTTCGTATCCGCAAATATGGGAGAGGGCCAAAATTTGAAACCATTCAGATATTTCACTAAAACTTGTGTTTTCCATGCTCAAAGAACATAATGTTATTGATTTCAGTCAACAGTTTTGTTAAATTTTATGAAATAAAAAAAATTTAGCCAAATAGGCCTCATGGGTTTTCCTGGTGTTTCTTCGAGCAAAATTCTTAAATGCAAACAGTGTTTTAAAGTGCTTATAATTTCAATGTTATTGGTCTGATCACTTTGAAACTTGGCAGTTAAGTTGGAAAAAGACTATTCTATGTGAATACAATTTTATTAGACTGTCCGAGGCTTTTCTGAGGACTATTAGGTACGAGGTTGCAGTTAGCTCCCTTCAATTTTCGTTGTCCAGTAATATAGTTCTTATAAAAACATAGTATTTCCTTCAAATTCTATTGTAATGTTAATTTAAATGATAAAAAGACAATCTTTGAATGAAATGAGAGATGAATGATTGTAGATATTGATCAAATTTGAGTTTTTTGGAAATTCAGTGATAAAGTTGTGATTCGGCTTAGTGCAAAAAGGTGAATTTTACAATTTTTATGCTCTTCCGCCTTGACCCCCAGAGGGGTCAAATTTAAATAAAATTTTCTACAACGTTAAACGGTAAAATTTTCTGAATTTTTCACCAATTTATGGAAAGCTAATAAATTTTATGTGGTCAAAATTTCTTTAGAAAAAAAATGGTGCAATTTTTTTAAATTCACAAAACGTTATATTGAAAATGCATTGCGAGCTAACTACCACCTCGTGCCTTATTAGAGGGGGGAGGGTGGTCTGTGTACAAGTGTTGCAGTTATCAAGTAATGAAAAATGTGGTCTTGTTGTGATCAGATAAAAAAGTTGTGGCAGTTTTAGTCTTTATTGGATGAATTTATTTCAATATTTGGTAATTTTAAGCATATTTGTATGTCTATGGGATTTTCTATAGAAATGGCTTATTTTGTATCATTTTCACAAATTAAAGGTCACTGCATGCAGATTAAGACTTACAATGGGCTAAAACAGCTATAAATCTTCTTATGTGATGTAGGAAAAATGTTTAAACTAAAATTTATTCAATATTTCTGACACAAAATCATTTTACTACTTGCAAAATAAGGCTGCGGCAGCATAAAAGCTTTTTTGTGTTGAACCTATGAATGCCATATCAAATCAAACTCTCTATATTGGCTTAATCATAGAAAAACCAGTCAAACTAGAATGAAATATAGCTAAACAACACAAAATAGCACATGTAAGGTCTCTGGATTTCATAGAACAAGTCACATAATTGAACATATCCACTATTTCTTGCTGCAGATTTGGCCGTTTTTCCTTGTTTCGCACATGAGTCTTAGACAATTTTTTATCTAAAGTGCTATAACTAGTCTTTTTGCTGTTAAAATCTGTTCAACATCATCCTCTCATGCTAAAAACACCTTTAAGTTTGCATATTGTTCCATTTTTTACATTATTTTACCTTAAAACATTAGTTTTTATTGCTATGTGGGAAAAACCCATTCTAAAATCACATGGTTTATGTACTCCCAAACACAATTTAGAACTTAATTTTCATATGAATATGGTGTTTTTTGTCTTATTTTGTAAGCTTATTGTGTATTTAACATTTTAAACCCTTTTTGGACTCAATATTTAATTTCCTTTCTTAAAAAATTCCCATGACCATATATGTACCCCTCAATAAGGCTAAAATGGCTTATTTCGTATCCGCAAATATGGGAGAGGGCCAAAATTTGAAACCATTCAGATATTTCACTAAAACTTGTGTTTTCCATGCTCAAAGAACATAATGTTATTGATTTCAGTCAACAGTTTTGTTAAATTTTATGAAATAAAAAAAATTTAGCCAAATAGGCCTCATGGGTTTTCCTGGTGTTTCTTCGAGCAAAATTCTTAAATGCAAACAGTGTTTTAAAGTGCTTATAATTTCAATGTTATTGGTCTGATCACTTTGAAACTTGGCAGTTAAGTTGGAAAAAGACTATTCTATGTGAATACAATTTTATTAGACTGTCCGAGGCTTTTCTGAGGACTATTAGGTACGAGGTTGCAGTTAGCTCCCTTCAATTTTCGTTGTCCAGTAATATAGTTCTTATAAAAACATAGTATTTCCTTCAAATTCTATTGTAATGTTAATTTAAATGATAAAAAGACAATCTTTGAATGAAATGAGAGATGAATGATTGTAGATATTGATCAAATTTGAGTTTTTTGGAAATTCAGTGATAAAGTTGTGATTCGGCTTAGTGCAAAAAGGTGAATTTTACAATTTTTATGCTCTTCCGCCTTGACCCCCAGAGGGGTCAAATTTAAATAAAATTTTCTACAACGTTAAACGGTAAAATTTTCTGAATTTTTCACCAATTTATGGAAAGCTAATAAATTTTATGTGGTCAAAATTTCTTTAGAAAAAAAATGGTGCAATTTTTTTAAATTCACAAAACGTTATATTGAAAATGCATTGCGAGCTAACTACCACCTCGTGCCTTATTAGAGGGGGGAGGGTGGTCTGTGTACAAGTGTTGCAGTTATCAAGTAATGAAAAATGTGGTCTTGTTGTGATCAGATAAAAAAGTTGTGGCAGTTTTAGTCTTTATTGGATGAATTTATTTCAATATTTGGTAATTTTAAGCATATTTGTATGTCTATGGGATTTTCTATAGAAATGGCTTATTTTGTATCATTTTCACAAATTAAAGGTCACTGCATGCAGATTAAGACTTACAATGGGCTAAAACAGCTATAAATCTTCTTATGTGATGTAGGAAAAATGTTTAAACTAAAATTTATTCAATATTTCTGACACAAAATCATTTTACTACTTGCAAAATAAGGCTGCGGCAGCATAAAAGCTTTTTTGTGTTGAACCTATGAATGCCATATCAAATCAAACTCTCTATATTGGCTTAATCATAGAAAAACCAGTCAAACTAGAATGAAATATAGCTAAACAACACAAAATAGCACATGTAAGGTCTCTGGATTTCATAGAACAAGTCACATAATTGAACATATCCACTATTTCTTGCTGCAGATTTGGCCGTTTTTCCTTGTTTCGCACATGAGTCTTAGACAATTTTTTATCTAAAGTGCTATAACTAGTCTTTTTGCTGTTAAAATCTGTTCAACATCATCCTCTCATGCTAAAAACACCTTTAAGTTTGCATATTGTTCCATTTTTTACATTATTTTACCTTAAAACATTAGTTTTTATTGCTATGTGGGAAAAACCCATTCTAAAATCACATGGTTTATGTACTCCCAAACACAATTTAGAACTTAATTTTCATATGAATATGGTGTTTTTTGTCTTATTTTGTAAGCTTATTGTGTATTTAACATTTTAAACCCTTTTTGGACTCAATATTTAATTTCCTTTCTTAAAAAATTCCCATGACCATATATGTACCCCTCAATAAGGCTAAAATGGCTTATTTCGTATCCGCAAATATGGGAGAGGGCCAAAATTTGAAACCATTCAGATATTTCACTAAAACTTGTGTTTTCCATGCTCAAAGAACATAATGTTATTGATTTCAGTCAACAGTTTTGTTAAATTTTATGAAATAAAAAAAATTTAGCCAAATAGGCCTCATGGGTTTTCCTGGTGTTTCTTCGAGCAAAATTCTTAAATGCAAACAGTGTTTTAAAGTGCTTATAATTTCAATGTTATTGGTCTGATCACTTTGAAACTTGGCAGTTAAGTTGGAAAAAGACTATTCTATGTGAATACAATTTTATTAGACTGTCCGAGGCTTTTCTGAGGACTATTAGGTACGAGGTTGCAGTTAGCTCCCTTCAATTTTCGTTGTCCAGTAATATAGTTCTTATAAAAACATAGTATTTCCTTCAAATTCTATTGTAATGTTAATTTAAATGATAAAAAGACAATCTTTGAATGAAATGAGAGATGAATGATTGTAGATATTGATCAAATTTGAGTTTTTTGGAAATTCAGTGATAAAGTTGTGATTCGGCTTAGTGCAAAAAGGTGAATTTTACAATTTTTATGCTCTTCCGCCTTGACCCCCAGAGGGGTCAAATTTAAATAAAATTTTCTACAACGTTAAACGGTAAAATTTTCTGAATTTTTCACCAATTTATGGAAAGCTAATAAATTTTATGTGGTCAAAATTTCTTTAGAAAAAAAATGGTGCAATTTTTTTAAATTCACAAAACGTTATATTGAAAATGCATTGCGAGCTAACTACCACCTCGTGCCTTATTAGAGGGGGGAGGGTGGTCTGTGTACAAGTGTTGCAGTTATCAAGTAATGAAAAATGTGGTCTTGTTGTGATCAGATAAAAAAGTTGTGGCAGTTTTAGTCTTTATTGGATGAATTTATTTCAATATTTGGTAATTTTAAGCATATTTGTATGTCTATGGGATTTTCTATAGAAATGGCTTATTTTGTATCATTTTCACAAATTAAAGGTCACTGCATGCAGATTAAGACTTACAATGGGCTAAAACAGCTATAAATCTTCTTATGTGATGTAGGAAAAATGTTTAAACTAAAATTTATTCAATATTTCTGACACAAAATCATTTTACTACTTGCAAAATAAGGCTGCGGCAGCATAAAAGCTTTTTTGTGTTGAACCTATGAATGCCATATCAAATCAAACTCTCTATATTGGCTTAATCATAGAAAAACCAGTCAAACTAGAATGAAATATAGCTAAACAACACAAAATAGCACATGTAAGGTCTCTGGATTTCATAGAACAAGTCACATAATTGAACATATCCACTATTTCTTGCTGCAGATTTGGCCGTTTTTCCTTGTTTCGCACATGAGTCTTAGACAATTTTTTATCTAAAGTGCTATAACTAGTCTTTTTGCTGTTAAAATCTGTTCAACATCATCCTCTCATGCTAAAAACACCTTTAAGTTTGCATATTGTTCCATTTTTTACATTATTTTACCTTAAAACATTAGTTTTTATTGCTATGTGGGAAAAACCCATTCTAAAATCACATGGTTTATGTACTCCCAAACACAATTTAGAACTTAATTTTCATATGAATATGGTGTTTTTTGTCTTATTTTGTAAGCTTATTGTGTATTTAACATTTTAAACCCTTTTTGGACTCAATATTTAATTTCCTTTCTTAAAAAATTCCCATGACCATATATGTACCCCTCAATAAGGCTAAAATGGCTTATTTCGTATCCGCAAATATGGGAGAGGGCCAAAATTTGAAACCATTCAGATATTTCACTAAAACTTGTGTTTTCCATGCTCAAAGAACATAATGTTATTGATTTCAGTCAACAGTTTTGTTAAATTTTATGAAATAAAAAAAATTTAGCCAAATAGGCCTCATGGGTTTTCCTGGTGTTTCTTCGAGCAAAATTCTTAAATGCAAACAGTGTTTTAAAGTGCTTATAATTTCAATGTTATTGGTCTGATCACTTTGAAACTTGGCAGTTAAGTTGGAAAAAGACTATTCTATGTGAATACAATTTTATTAGACTGTCCGAGGCTTTTCTGAGGACTATTAGGTACGAGGTTGCAGTTAGCTCCCTTCAATTTTCGTTGTCCAGTAATATAGTTCTTATAAAAACATAGTATTTCCTTCAAATTCTATTGTAATGTTAATTTAAATGATAAAAAGACAATCTTTGAATGAAATGAGAGATGAATGATTGTAGATATTGATCAAATTTGAGTTTTTTGGAAATTCAGTGATAAAGTTGTGATTCGGCTTAGTGCAAAAAGGTGAATTTTACAATTTTTATGCTCTTCCGCCTTGACCCCCAGAGGGGTCAAATTTAAATAAAATTTTCTACAACGTTAAACGGTAAAATTTTCTGAATTTTTCACCAATTTATGGAAAGCTAATAAATTTTATGTGGTCAAAATTTCTTTAGAAAAAAAATGGTGCAATTTTTTTAAATTCACAAAACGTTATATTGAAAATGCATTGCGAGCTAACTACCACCTCGTGCCTTATTAGAGGGGGGAGGGTGGTCTGTGTACAAGTGTTGCAGTTATCAAGTAATGAAAAATGTGGTCTTGTTGTGATCAGATAAAAAAGTTTTGGCAGTTTTAGTCTTTATTGGATGAATTTATTTCAATATTTGGTAATTTTAAGCATATTTGTATGTCTATGGGATTTTCTATAGAAATGGCTTATTTTGTATCATTTTCACAAATTAAAGGTCACTGCATGCAGATTAAGACTTACAATGGGCTAAAACAGCTATAAATCTTCTTATGTGATGTAGGAAAAATGTTTAAACTAAAATTTATTCAATATTTCTGACACAAAATCATTTTACTACTTGCAAAATAAGGCTGCGGCAGCATAAAAGCTTTTTTGTGTTGAACCTATGAATGCCATATCAAATCAAACTCTCTATATTGGCTTAATCATAGAAAAACCAGTCAAACTAGAATGAAATATAGCTAAACAACACAAAATAGCACATGTAAGGTCTCTGGATTTCATAGAACAAGTCACATAATTGAACATATCCACTATTTCTTGCTGCAGATTTGGCCGTTTTTCCTTGTTTCGCACATGAGTCTTAGACAATTTTTTATCTAAAGTGCTATAACTAGTCTTTTTGCTGTTAAAATCTGTTCAACATCATCCTCTCATGCTAAAAACACCTTTAAGTTTGCATATTGTTCCATTTTTTACATTATTTTACCTTAAAACATTAGTTTTTATTGCTATGTGGGAAAAACCCATTCTAAAATCACATGGTTTATGTACTCCCAAACACAATTTAGAACTTAATTTTCATATGAATATGGTGTTTTTTGTCTTATTTTGTAAGCTTATTGTGTATTTAACATTTTAAACCCTTTTTGGACTCAATATTTAATTTCCTTTCTTAAAAAATTCCCATGACCATATATGTACCCCTCAATAAGGCTAAAATGGCTTATTTCGTATCCGCAAATATGGGAGAGGGCCAAAATTTGAAACCATTCAGATATTTCACTAAAACTTGTGTTTTCCATGCTCAAAGAACATAATGTTATTGATTTCAGTCAACAGTTTTGTTAAATTTTATGAAATAAAAAAAATTTAGCCAAATAGGCCTCATGGGTTTTCCTGGTGTTTCTTCGAGCAAAATTCTTAAATGCAAACAGTGTTTTAAAGTGCTTATAATTTCAATGTTATTGGTCTGATCACTTTGAAACTTGGCAGTTAAGTTGGAAAAAGACTATTCTATGTGAATACAATTTTATTAGACTGTCCGAGGCTTTTCTGAGGACTATTAGGTACGAGGTTGCAGTTAGCTCCCTTCAATTTTCGTTGTCCAGTAATATAGTTCTTATAAAAACATAGTATTTCCTTCAAATTCTATTGTAATGTTAATTTAAATGATAAAAAGACAATCTTTGAATGAAATGAGAGATGAATGATTGTAGATATTGATCAAATTTGAGTTTTTTGGAAATTCAGTGATAAAGTTGTGATTCGGCTTAGTGCAAAAAGGTGAATTTTACAATTTTTATGCTCTTCCGCCTTGACCCCCAGAGGGGTCAAATTTAAATAAAATTTTCTACAACGTTAAACGGTAAAATTTTCTGAATTTTTCACCAATTTATGGAAAGCTAATAAATTTTATGTGGTCAAAATTTCTTTAGAAAAAAAATGGTGCAATTTTTTTAAATTCACAAAACGTTATATTGAAAATGCATTGCGAGCTAACTACCACCTCGTGCCTTATTAGAGGGGGGAGGGTGGTCTGTGTACAAGTGTTGCAGTTATCAAGTAATGAAAAATGTGGTCTTGTTGTGATCAGATAAAAAAGTTGTGGCAGTTTTAGTCTTTATTGGATGAATTTATTTCAATATTTGGTAATTTTAAGCATATTTGTATGTCTATGGGATTTTCTATAGAAATGGCTTATTTTGTATCATTTTCACAAATTAAAGGTCACTGCATGCAGATTAAGACTTACAATGGGCTAAAACAGCTATAAATCTTCTTATGTGATGTAGGAAAAATGTTTAAACTAAAATTTATTCAATATTTCTGACACAAAATCATTTTACTACTTGCAAAATAAGGCTGCGGCAGCATAAAAGCTTTTTTGTGTTGAACCTATGAATGCCATATCAAATCAAACTCTCTATATTGGCTTAATCATAGAAAAACCAGTCAAACTAGAATGAAATATAGCTAAACAACACAAAATAGCACATGTAAGGTCTCTGGATTTCATAGAACAAGTCACATAATTGAACATATCCACTATTTCTTGCTGCAGATTTGGCCGTTTTTCCTTGTTTCGCACATGAGTCTTAGACAATTTTTTATCTAAAGTGCTATAACTAGTCTTTTTGCTGTTAAAATCTGTTCAACATCATCCTCTCATGCTAAAAACACCTTTAAGTTTGCATATTGTTCCATTTTTTACATTATTTTACCTTAAAACATTAGTTTTTATTGCTATGTGGGAAAAACCCATTCTAAAATCACATGGTTTATGTACTCCCAAACACAATTTAGAACTTAATTTTCATATGAATATGGTGTTTTTTGTCTTATTTTGTAAGCTTATTGTGTATTTAACATTTTAAACCCTTTTTGGACTCAATATTTAATTTCCTTTCTTAAAAAATTCCCATGACCATATATGTACCCCTCAATAAGGCTAAAATGGCTTATTTCGTATCCGCAAATATGGGAGAGGGCCAAAATTTGAAACCATTCAGATATTTCACTAAAACTTGTGTTTTCCATGCTCAAAGAACATAATGTTATTGATTTCAGTCAACAGTTTTGTTAAATTTTATGAAATAAAAAAAATTTAGCCAAATAGGCCTCATGGGTTTTCCTGGTGTTTCTTCGAGCAAAATTCTTAAATGCAAACAGTGTTTTAAAGTGCTTATAATTTCAATGTTATTGGTCTGATCACTTTGAAACTTGGCAGTTAAGTTGGAAAAAGACTATTCTATGTGAATACAATTTTATTAGACTGTCCGAGGCTTTTCTGAGGACTATTAGGTACGAGGTTGCAGTTAGCTCCCTTCAATTTTCGTTGTCCAGTAATATAGTTCTTATAAAAACATAGTATTTCCTTCAAATTCTATTGTAATGTTAATTTAAATGATAAAAAGACAATCTTTGAATGAAATGAGAGATGAATGATTGTAGATATTGATCAAATTTGAGTTTTTTGGAAATTCAGTGATAAAGTTGTGATTCGGCTTAGTGCAAAAAGGTGAATTTTACAATTTTTATGCTCTTCCGCCTTGACCCCCAGAGGGGTCAAATTTAAATAAAATTTTCTACAACGTTAAACGGTAAAATTTTCTGAATTTTTCACCAATTTATGGAAAGCTAATAAATTTTATGTGGTCAAAATTTCTTTAGAAAAAAAATGGTGCAATTTTTTTAAATTCACAAAACGTTATATTGAAAATGCATTGCGAGCTAACTACCACCTCGTGCCTTATTAGAGGGGGGAGGGTGGTCTGTGTACAAGTGTTGCAGTTATCAAGTAATGAAAAATGTGGTCTTGTTGTGATCAGATAAAAAAGTTGTGGCAGTTTTAGTCTTTATTGGATGAATTTATTTCAATATTTGGTAATTTTAAGCATATTTGTATGTCTATGGGATTTTCTATAGAAATGGCTTATTTTGTATCATTTTCACAAATTAAAGGTCACTGCATGCAGATTAAGACTTACAATGGGCTAAAACAGCTATAAATCTTCTTATGTGATGTAGGAAAAATGTTTAAACTAAAATTTATTCAATATTTCTGACACAAAATCATTTTACTACTTGCAAAATAAGGCTGCGGCAGCATAAAAGCTTTTTTGTGTTGAACCTATGAATGCCATATCAAATCAAACTCTCTATATTGGCTTAATCATAGAAAAACCAGTCAAACTAGAATGAAATATAGCTAAACAACACAAAATAGCACATGTAAGGTCTCTGGATTTCATAGAACAAGTCACATAATTGAACATATCCACTATTTCTTGCTGCAGATTTGGCCGTTTTTCCTTGTTTCGCACATGAGTCTTAGACAATTTTTTATCTAAAGTGCTATAACTAGTCTTTTTGCTGTTAAAATCTGTTCAACATCATCCTCTCATGCTAAAAACACCTTTAAGTTTGCATATTGTTCCATTTTTTACATTATTTTACCTTAAAACATTAGTTTTTATTGCTATGTGGGAAAAACCCATTCTAAAATCACATGGTTTATGTACTCCCAAACACAATTTAGAACTTAATTTTCATATGAATATGGTGTTTTTTGTCTTATTTTGTAAGCTTATTGTGTATTTAACATTTTAAACCCTTTTTGGACTCAATATTTAATTTCCTTTCTTAAAAAATTCCCATGACCATATATGTACCCCTCAATAAGGCTAAAATGGCTTATTTCGTATCCGCAAATATGGGAGAGGGCCAAAATTTGAAACCATTCAGATATTTCACTAAAACTTGTGTTTTCCATGCTCAAAGAACATAATGTTATTGATTTCAGTCAACAGTTTTGTTAAATTTTATGAAATAAAAAAAATTTAGCCAAATAGGCCTCATGGGTTTTCCTGGTGTTTCTTCGAGCAAAATTCTTAAATGCAAACAGTGTTTTAAAGTGCTTATAATTTCAATGTTATTGGTCTGATCACTTTGAAACTTGGCAGTTAAGTTGGAAAAAGACTATTCTATGTGAATACAATTTTATTAGACTGTCCGAGGCTTTTCTGAGGACTATTAGGTACGAGGTTGCAGTTAGCTCCCTTCAATTTTCGTTGTCCAGTAATATAGTTCTTATAAAAACATAGTATTTCCTTCAAATTCTATTGTAATGTTAATTTAAATGATAAAAAGACAATCTTTGAATGAAATGAGAGATGAATGATTGTAGATATTGATCAAATTTGAGTTTTTTGGAAATTCAGTGATAAAGTTGTGATTCGGCTTAGTGCAAAAAGGTGAATTTTACAATTTTTATGCTCTTCCGCCTTGACCCCCAGAGGGGTCAAATTTAAATAAAATTTTCTACAACGTTAAACGGTAAAATTTTCTGAATTTTTCACCAATTTATGGAAAGCTAATAAATTTTATGTGGTCAAAATTTCTTTAGAAAAAAAATGGTGCAATTTTTTTAAATTCACAAAACGTTATATTGAAAATGCATTGCGAGCTAACTACCACCTCGTGCCTTATTAGAGGGGGGAGGGTGGTCTGTGTACAAGTGTTGCAGTTATCAAGTAATGAAAAATGTGGTCTTGTTGTGATCAGATAAAAAAGTTGTGGCAGTTTTAGTCTTTATTGGATGAATTTATTTCAATATTTGGTAATTTTAAGCATATTTGTATGTCTATGGGATTTTCTATAGAAATGGCTTATTTTGTATCATTTTCACAAATTAAAGGTCACTGCATGCAGATTAAGACTTACAATGGGCTAAAACAGCTATAAATCTTCTTATGTGATGTAGGAAAAATGTTTAAACTAAAATTTATTCAATATTTCTGACACAAAATCATTTTACTACTTGCAAAATAAGGCTGCGGCAGCATAAAAGCTTTTTTGTGTTGAACCTATGAATGCCATATCAAATCAAACTCTCTATATTGGCTTAATCATAGAAAAACCAGTCAAACTAGAATGAAATATAGCTAAACAACACAAAATAGCACATGTAAGGTCTCTGGATTTCATAGAACAAGTCACATAATTGAACATATCCACTATTTCTTGCTGCAGATTTGGCCGTTTTTCCTTGTTTCGCACATGAGTCTTAGACAATTTTTTATCTAAAGTGCTATAACTAGTCTTTTTGCTGTTAAAATCTGTTCAACATCATCCTCTCATGCTAAAAACACCTTTAAGTTTGCATATTGTTCCATTTTTTACATTATTTTACCTTAAAACATTAGTTTTTATTGCTATGTGGGAAAAACCCATTCTAAAATCACATGGTTTATGTACTCCCAAACACAATTTAGAACTTAATTTTCATATGAATATGGTGTTTTTTGTCTTATTTTGTAAGCTTATTGTGTATTTAACATTTTAAACCCTTTTTGGACTCAATATTTAATTTCCTTTCTTAAAAAATTCCCATGACCATATATGTACCCCTCAATAAGGCTAAAATGGCTTATTTCGTATCCGCAAATATGGGAGAGGGCCAAAATTTGAAACCATTCAGATATTTCACTAAAACTTGTGTTTTCCATGCTCAAAGAACATAATGTTATTGATTTCAGTCAACAGTTTTGTTAAATTTTATGAAATAAAAAAAATTTAGCCAAATAGGCCTCATGGGTTTTCCTGGTGTTTCTTCGAGCAAAATTCTTAAATGCAAACAGTGTTTTAAAGTGCTTATAATTTCAATGTTATTGGTCTGATCACTTTGAAACTTGGCAGTTAAGTTGGAAAAAGACTATTCTATGTGAATACAATTTTATTAGACTGTCCGAGGCTTTTCTGAGGACTATTAGGTACGAGGTTGCAGTTAGCTCCCTTCAATTTTCGTTGTCCAGTAATATAGTTCTTATAAAAACATAGTATTTCCTTCAAATTCTATTGTAATGTTAATTTAAATGATAAAAAGACAATCTTTGAATGAAATGAGAGATGAATGATTGTAGATATTGATCAAATTTGAGTTTTTTGGAAATTCAGTGATAAAGTTGTGATTCGGCTTAGTGCAAAAAGGTGAATTTTACAATTTTTATGCTCTTCCGCCTTGACCCCCAGAGGGGTCAAATTTAAATAAAATTTTCTACAACGTTAAACGGTAAAATTTTCTGAATTTTTCACCAATTTATGGAAAGCTAATAAATTTTATGTGGTCAAAATTTCTTTAGAAAAAAAATGGTGCAATTTTTTTAAATTCACAAAACGTTATATTGAAAATGCATTGCGAGCTAACTACCACCTCGTGCCTTATTAGAGGGGGGAGGGTGGTCTGTGTACAAGTGTTGCAGTTATCAAGTAATGAAAAATGTGGTCTTGTTGTGATCAGATAAAAAAGTTGTGGCAGTTTTAGTCTTTATTGGATGAATTTATTTCAATATTTGGTAATTTTAAGCATATTTGTATGTCTATGGGATTTTCTATAGAAATGGCTTATTTTGTATCATTTTCACAAATTAAAGGTCACTGCATGCAGATTAAGACTTACAATGGGCTAAAACAGCTATAAATCTTCTTATGTGATGTAGGAAAAATGTTTAAACTAAAATTTATTCAATATTTCTGACACAAAATCATTTTACTACTTGCAAAATAAGGCTGCGGCAGCATAAAAGCTTTTTTGTGTTGAACCTATGAATGCCATATCAAATCAAACTCTCTATATTGGCTTAATCATAGAAAAACCAGTCAAACTAGAATGAAATATAGCTAAACAACACAAAATAGCACATGTAAGGTCTCTGGATTTCATAGAACAAGTCACATAATTGAACATATCCACTATTTCTTGCTGCAGATTTGGCCGTTTTTCCTTGTTTCGCACATGAGTCTTAGACAATTTTTTATCTAAAGTGCTATAACTAGTCTTTTTGCTGTTAAAATCTGTTCAACATCATCCTCTCATGCTAAAAACACCTTTAAGTTTGCATATTGTTCCATTTTTTACATTATTTTACCTTAAAACATTAGTTTTTATTGCTATGTGGGAAAAACCCATTCTAAAATCACATGGTTTATGTACTCCCAAACACAATTTAGAACTTAATTTTCATATGAATATGGTGTTTTTTGTCTTATTTTGTAAGCTTATTGTGTATTTAACATTTTAAACCCTTTTTGGACTCAATATTTAATTTCCTTTCTTAAAAAATTCCCATGACCATATATGTACCCCTCAATAAGGCTAAAATGGCTTATTTCGTATCCGCAAATATGGGAGAGGGCCAAAATTTGAAACCATTCAGATATTTCACTAAAACTTGTGTTTTCCATGCTCAAAGAACATAATGTTATTGATTTCAGTCAACAGTTTTGTTAAATTTTATGAAATAAAAAAAATTTAGCCAAATAGGCCTCATGGGTTTTCCTGGTGTTTCTTCGAGCAAAATTCTTAAATGCAAACAGTGTTTTAAAGTGCTTATAATTTCAATGTTATTGGTCTGATCACTTTGAAACTTGGCAGTTAAGTTGGAAAAAGACTATTCTATGTGAATACAATTTTATTAGACTGTCCGAGGCTTTTCTGAGGACTATTAGGTACGAGGTTGCAGTTAGCTCCCTTCAATTTTCGTTGTCCAGTAATATAGTTCTTATAAAAACATAGTATTTCCTTCAAATTCTATTGTAATGTTAATTTAAATGATAAAAAGACAATCTTTGAATGAAATGAGAGATGAATGATTGTAGATATTGATCAAATTTGAGTTTTTTGGAAATTCAGTGATAAAGTTGTGATTCGGCTTAGTGCAAAAAGGTGAATTTTACAATTTTTATGCTCTTCCGCCTTGACCCCCAGAGGGGTCAAATTTAAATAAAATTTTCTACAACGTTAAACGGTAAAATTTTCTGAATTTTTCACCAATTTATGGAAAGCTAATAAATTTTATGTGGTCAAAATTTCTTTAGAAAAAAAATGGTGCAATTTTTTTAAATTCACAAAACGTTATATTGAAAATGCATTGCGAGCTAACTACCACCTCGTGCCTTATTAGAGGGGGGAGGGTGGTCTGTGTACAAGTGTTGCAGTTATCAAGTAATGAAAAATGTGGTCTTGTTGTGATCAGATAAAAAAGTTGTGGCAGTTTTAGTCTTTATTGGATGAATTTATTTCAATATTTGGTAATTTTAAGCATATTTGTATGTCTATGGGATTTTCTATAGAAATGGCTTATTTTGTATCATTTTCACAAATTAAAGGTCACTGCATGCAGATTAAGACTTACAATGGGCTAAAACAGCTATAAATCTTCTTATGTGATGTAGGAAAAATGTTTAAACTAAAATTTATTCAATATTTCTGACACAAAATCATTTTACTACTTGCAAAATAAGGCTGCGGCAGCATAAAAGCTTTTTTGTGTTGAACCTATGAATGCCATATCAAATCAAACTCTCTATATTGGCTTAATCATAGAAAAACCAGTCAAACTAGAATGAAATATAGCTAAACAACACAAAATAGCACATGTAAGGTCTCTGGATTTCATAGAACAAGTCACATAATTGAACATATCCACTATTTCTTGCTGCAGATTTGGCCGTTTTTCCTTGTTTCGCACATGAGTCTTAGACAATTTTTTATCTAAAGTGCTATAACTAGTCTTTTTGCTGTTAAAATCTGTTCAACATCATCCTCTCATGCTAAAAACACCTTTAAGTTTGCATATTGTTCCATTTTTTACATTATTTTACCTTAAAACATTAGTTTTTATTGCTATGTGGGAAAAACCCATTCTAAAATCACATGGTTTATGTACTCCCAAACACAATTTAGAACTTAATTTTCATATGAATATGGTGTTTTTTGTCTTATTTTGTAAGCTTATTGTGTATTTAACATTTTAAACCCTTTTTGGACTCAATATTTAATTTCCTTTCTTAAAAAATTCCCATGACCATATATGTACCCCTCAATAAGGCTAAAATGGCTTATTTCGTATCCGCAAATATGGGAGAGGGCCAAAATTTGAAACCATTCAGATATTTCACTAAAACTTGTGTTTTCCATGCTCAAAGAACATAATGTTTTTGATTTCAGTCAACAGTTTTGTTAAATTTTATGAAATAAAAAAAATTTAGCCAAATAGGCCTCATGGGTTTTCCTGGTGTTTCTTCGAGCAAAATTCTTAAATGCAAACAGTGTTTTAAAGTGCTTATAATTTCAATGTTATTGGTCTGATCACTTTGAAACTTGGCAGTTAAGTTGGAAAAAGACTATTCTATGTGAATACAATTTTATTAGACTGTCCGAGGCTTTTCTGAGGACTATTAGGTACGAGGTTGCAGTTAGCTCCCTTCAATTTTCGTTGTCCAGTAATATAGTTCTTATAAAAACATAGTATTTCCTTCAAATTCTATTGTAATGTTAATTTAAATGATAAAAAGACAATCTTTGAATGAAATGAGAGATGAATGATTGTAGATATTGATCAAATTTGAGTTTTTTGGAAATTCAGTGATAAAGTTGTGATTCGGCTTAGTGCAAAAAGGTGAATTTTACAATTTTTATGCTCTTCCGCCTTGACCCCCAGAGGGGTCAAATTTAAATAAAATTTTCTACAACGTTAAACGGTAAAATTTTCTGAATTTTTCACCAATTTATGGAAAGCTAATAAATTTTATGTGGTCAAAATTTCTTTAGAAAAAAAATGGTGCAATTTTTTTAAATTCACAAAACGTTATATTGAAAATGCATTGCGAGCTAACTACCACCTCGTGCCTTATTAGAGGGGGGAGGGTGGTCTGTGTACAAGTGTTGCAGTTATCAAGTAATGAAAAATGTGGTCTTGTTGTGATCAGATAAAAAAGTTGTGGCAGTTTTAGTCTTTATTGGATGAATTTATTTCAATATTTGGTAATTTTAAGCATATTTGTATGTCTATGGGATTTTCTATAGAAATGGCTTATTTTGTATCATTTTCACAAATTAAAGGTCACTGCATGCAGATTAAGACTTACAATGGGCTAAAACAGCTATAAATCTTCTTATGTGATGTAGGAAAAATGTTTAAACTAAAATTTATTCAATATTTCTGACACAAAATCATTTTACTACTTGCAAAATAAGGCTGCGGCAGCATAAAAGCTTTTTTGTGTTGAACCTATGAATGCCATATCAAATCAAACTCTCTATATTGGCTTAATCATAGAAAAACCAGTCAAACTAGAATGAAATATAGCTAAACAACACAAAATAGCACATGTAAGGTCTCTGGATTTCATAGAACAAGTCACATAATTGAACATATCCACTATTTCTTGCTGCAGATTTGGCCGTTTTTCCTTGTTTCGCACATGAGTCTTAGACAATTTTTTATCTAAAGTGCTATAACTAGTCTTTTTGCTGTTAAAATCTGTTCAACATCATCCTCTCATGCTAAAAACACCTTTAAGTTTGCATATTGTTCCATTTTTTACATTATTTTACCTTAAAACATTAGTTTTTATTGCTATGTGGGAAAAACCCATTCTAAAATCACATGGTTTATGTACTCCCAAACACAATTTAGAACTTAATTTTCATATGAATATGGTGTTTTTTGTCTTATTTTGTAAGCTTATTGTGTATTTAACATTTTAAACCCTTTTTGGACTCAATATTTAATTTCCTTTCTTAAAAAATTCCCATGACCATATATGTACCCCTCAATAAGGCTAAAATGGCTTATTTCGTATCCGCAAATATGGGAGAGGGCCAAAATTTGAAACCATTCAGATATTTCACTAAAACTTGTGTTTTCCATGCTCAAAGAACATAATGTTATTGATTTCAGTCAACAGTTTTGTTAAATTTTATGAAATAAAAAAAATTTAGCCAAATAGGCCTCATGGGTTTTCCTGGTGTTTCTTCGAGCAAAATTCTTAAATGCAAACAGTGTTTTAAAGTGCTTATAATTTCAATGTTATTGGTCTGATCACTTTGAAACTTGGCAGTTAAGTTGGAAAAAGACTATTCTATGTGAATACAATTTTATTAGACTGTCCGAGGCTTTTCTGAGGACTATTAGGTACGAGGTTGCAGTTAGCTCCCTTCAATTTTCGTTGTCCAGTAATATAGTTCTTATAAAAACATAGTATTTCCTTCAAATTCTATTGTAATGTTAATTTAAATGATAAAAAGACAATCTTTGAATGAAATGAGAGATGAATGATTGTAGATATTGATCAAATTTGAGTTTTTTGGAAATTCAGTGATAAAGTTGTGATTCGGCTTAGTGCAAAAAGGTGAATTTTACAATTTTTATGCTCTTCCGCCTTGACCCCCAGAGGGGTCAAATTTAAATAAAATTTTCTACAACGTTAAACGGTAAAATTTTCTGAATTTTTCACCAATTTATGGAAAGCTAATAAATTTTATGTGGTCAAAATTTCTTTAGAAAAAAAATGGTGCAATTTTTTTAAATTCACAAAACGTTATATTGAAAATGCATTGCGAGCTAACTACCACCTCGTGCCTTATTAGAGGGGGGAGGGTGGTCTGTGTACAAGTGTTGCAGTTATCAAGTAATGAAAAATGTGGTCTTGTTGTGATCAGATAAAAAAGTTGTGGCAGTTTTAGTCTTTATTGGATGAATTTATTTCAATATTTGGTAATTTTAAGCATATTTGTATGTCTATGGGATTTTCTATAGAAATGGCTTATTTTGTATCATTTTCACAAATTAAAGGTCACTGCATGCAGATTAAGACTTACAATGGGCTAAAACAGCTATAAATCTTCTTATGTGATGTAGGAAAAATGTTTAAACTAAAATTTATTCAATATTTCTGACACAAAATCATTTTACTACTTGCAAAATAAGGCTGCGGCAGCATAAAAGCTTTTTTGTGTTGAACCTATGAATGCCATATCAAATCAAACTCTCTATATTGGCTTAATCATAGAAAAACCAGTCAAACTAGAATGAAATATAGCTAAACAACACAAAATAGCACATGTAAGGTCTCTGGATTTCATAGAACAAGTCACATAATTGAACATATCCACTATTTCTTGCTGCAGATTTGGCCGTTTTTCCTTGTTTCGCACATGAGTCTTAGACAATTTTTTATCTAAAGTGCTATAACTAGTCTTTTTGCTGTTAAAATCTGTTCAACATCATCCTCTCATGCTAAAAACACCTTTAAGTTTGCATATTGTTCCATTTTTTACATTATTTTACCTTAAAACATTAGTTTTTATTGCTATGTGGGAAAAACCCATTCTAAAATCACATGGTTTATGTACTCCCAAACACAATTTAGAACTTAATTTTCATATGAATATGGTGTTTTTTGTCTTATTTTGTAAGCTTATTGTGTATTTAACATTTTAAACCCTTTTTGGACTCAATATTTAATTTCCTTTCTTAAAAAATTCCCATGACCATATATGTACCCCTCAATAAGGCTAAAATGGCTTATTTCGTATCCGCAAATATGGGAGAGGGCCAAAATTTGAAACCATTCAGATATTTCACTAAAACTTGTGTTTTCCATGCTCAAAGAACATAATGTTATTGATTTCAGTCAACAGTTTTGTTAAATTTTATGAAATAAAAAAAATTTAGCCAAATAGGCCTCATGGGTTTTCCTGGTGTTTCTTCGAGCAAAATTCTTAAATGCAAACAGTGTTTTAAAGTGCTTATAATTTCAATGTTATTGGTCTGATCACTTTGAAACTTGGCAGTTAAGTTGGAAAAAGACTATTCTATGTGAATACAATTTTATTAGACTGTCCGAGGCTTTTCTGAGGACTATTAGGTACGAGGTTGCAGTTAGCTCCCTTCAATTTTCGTTGTCCAGTAATATAGTTCTTATAAAAACATAGTATTTCCTTCAAATTCTATTGTAATGTTAATTTAAATGATAAAAAGACAATCTTTGAATGAAATGAGAGATGAATGATTGTAGATATTGATCAAATTTGAGTTTTTTGGAAATTCAGTGATAAAGTTGTGATTCGGCTTAGTGCAAAAAGGTGAATTTTACAATTTTTATGCTCTTCCGCCTTGACCCCCAGAGGGGTCAAATTTAAATAAAATTTTCTACAACGTTAAACGGTAAAATTTTCTGAATTTTTCACCAATTTATGGAAAGCTAATAAATTTTATGTGGTCAAAATTTCTTTAGAAAAAAAATGGTGCAATTTTTTTAAATTCACAAAACGTTATATTGAAAATGCATTGCGAGCTAACTACCACCTCGTGCCTTATTAGAGGGGGGAGGGTGGTCTGTGTACAAGTGTTGCAGTTATCAAGTAATGAAAAATGTGGTCTTGTTGTGATCAGATAAAAAAGTTGTGGCAGTTTTAGTCTTTATTGGATGAATTTATTTCAATATTTGGTAATTTTAAGCATATTTGTATGTCTATGGGATTTTCTATAGAAATGGCTTATTTTGTATCATTTTCACAAATTAAAGGTCACTGCATGCAGATTAAGACTTACAATGGGCTAAAACAGCTATAAATCTTCTTATGTGATGTAGGAAAAATGTTTAAACTAAAATTTATTCAATATTTCTGACACAAAATCATTTTACTACTTGCAAAATAAGGCTGCGGCAGCATAAAAGCTTTTTTGTGTTGAACCTATGAATGCCATATCAAATCAAACTCTCTATATTGGCTTAATCATAGAAAAACCAGTCAAACTAGAATGAAATATAGCTAAACAACACAAAATAGCACATGTAAGGTCTCTGGATTTCATAGAACAAGTCACATAATTGAACATATCCACTATTTCTTGCTGCAGATTTGGCCGTTTTTCCTTGTTTCGCACATGAGTCTTAGACAATTTTTTATCTAAAGTGCTATAACTAGTCTTTTTGCTGTTAAAATCTGTTCAACATCATCCTCTCATGCTAAAAACACCTTTAAGTTTGCATATTGTTCCATTTTTTACATTATTTTACCTTAAAACATTAGTTTTTATTGCTATGTGGGAAAAACCCATTCTAAAATCACATGGTTTATGTACTCCCAAACACAATTTAGAACTTAATTTTCATATGAATATGGTGTTTTTTGTCTTATTTTGTAAGCTTATTGTGTATTTAACATTTTAAACCCTTTTTGGACTCAATATTTAATTTCCTTTCTTAAAAAATTCCCATGACCATATATGTACCCCTCAATAAGGCTAAAATGGCTTATTTCGTATCCGCAAATATGGGAGAGGGCCAAAATTTGAAACCATTCAGATATTTCACTAAAACTTGTGTTTTCCATGCTCAAAGAACATAATGTTATTGATTTCAGTCAACAGTTTTGTTAAATTTTATGAAATAAAAAAAATTTAGCCAAATAGGCCTCATGGGTTTTCCTGGTGTTTCTTCGAGCAAAATTCTTAAATGCAAACAGTGTTTTAAAGTGCTTATAATTTCAATGTTATTGGTCTGATCACTTTGAAACTTGGCAGTTAAGTTGGAAAAAGACTATTCTATGTGAATACAATTTTATTAGACTGTCCGAGGCTTTTCTGAGGACTATTAGGTACGAGGTTGCAGTTAGCTCCCTTCAATTTTCGTTGTCCAGTAATATAGTTCTTATAAAAACATAGTATTTCCTTCAAATTCTATTGTAATGTTAATTTAAATGATAAAAAGACAATCTTTGAATGAAATGAGAGATGAATGATTGTAGATATTGATCAAATTTGAGTTTTTTGGAAATTCAGTGATAAAGTTGTGATTCGGCTTAGTGCAAAAAGGTGAATTTTACAATTTTTATGCTCTTCCGCCTTGACCCCCAGAGGGGTCAAATTTAAATAAAATTTTCTACAACGTTAAACGGTAAAATTTTCTGAATTTTTCACCAATTTATGGAAAGCTAATAAATTTTATGTGGTCAAAATTTCTTTAGAAAAAAAATGGTGCAATTTTTTTAAATTCACAAAACGTTATATTGAAAATGCATTGCGAGCTAACTACCACCTCGTGCCTTATTAGAGGGGGGAGGGTGGTCTGTGTACAAGTGTTGCAGTTATCAAGTAATGAAAAATGTGGTCTTGTTGTGATCAGATAAAAAAGTTGTGGCAGTTTTAGTCTTTATTGGATGAATTTATTTCAATATTTGGTAATTTTAAGCATATTTGTATGTCTATGGGATTTTCTATAGAAATGGCTTATTTTGTATCATTTTCACAAATTAAAGGTCACTGCATGCAGATTAAGACTTACAATGGGCTAAAACAGCTATAAATCTTCTTATGTGATGTAGGAAAAATGTTTAAACTAAAATTTATTCAATATTTCTGACACAAAATCATTTTACTACTTGCAAAATAAGGCTGCGGCAGCATAAAAGCTTTTTTGTGTTGAACCTATGAATGCCATATCAAATCAAACTCTCTATATTGGCTTAATCATAGAAAAACCAGTCAAACTAGAATGAAATATAGCTAAACAACACAAAATAGCACATGTAAGGTCTCTGGATTTCATAGAACAAGTCACATAATTGAACATATCCACTATTTCTTGCTGCAGATTTGGCCGTTTTTCCTTGTTTCGCACATGAGTCTTAGACAATTTTTTATCTAAAGTGCTATAACTAGTCTTTTTGCTGTTAAAATCTGTTCAACATCATCCTCTCATGCTAAAAACACCTTTAAGTTTGCATATTGTTCCATTTTTTACATTATTTTACCTTAAAACATTAGTTTTTATTGCTATGTGGGAAAAACCCATTCTAAAATCACATGGTTTATGTACTCCCAAACACAATTTAGAACTTAATTTTCATATGAATATGGTGTTTTTTGTCTTATTTTGTAAGCTTATTGTGTATTTAACATTTTAAACCCTTTTTGGACTCAATATTTAATTTCCTTTCTTAAAAAATTCCCATGACCATATATGTACCCCTCAATAAGGCTAAAATGGCTTATTTCGTATCCGCAAATATGGGAGAGGGCCAAAATTTGAAACCATTCAGATATTTCACTAAAACTTGTGTTTTCCATGCTCAAAGAACATAATGTTATTGATTTCAGTCAACAGTTTTGTTAAATTTTATGAAATAAAAAAAATTTAGCCAAATAGGCCTCATGGGTTTTCCTGGTGTTTCTTCGAGCAAAATTCTTAAATGCAAACAGTGTTTTAAAGTGCTTATAATTTCAATGTTATTGGTCTGATCACTTTGAAACTTGGCAGTTAAGTTGGAAAAAGACTATTCTATGTGAATACAATTTTATTAGACTGTCCGAGGCTTTTCTGAGGACTATTAGGTACGAGGTTGCAGTTAGCTCCCTTCAATTTTCGTTGTCCAGTAATATAGTTCTTATAAAAACATAGTATTTCCTTCAAATTCTATTGTAATGTTAATTTAAATGATAAAAAGACAATCTTTGAATGAAATGAGAGATGAATGATTGTAGATATTGATCAAATTTGAGTTTTTTGGAAATTCAGTGATAAAGTTGTGATTCGGCTTAGTGCAAAAAGGTGAATTTTACAATTTTTATGCTCTTCCGCCTTGACCCCCAGAGGGGTCAAATTTAAATAAAATTTTCTACAACGTTAAACGGTAAAATTTTCTGAATTTTTCACCAATTTATGGAAAGCTAATAAATTTTATGTGGTCAAAATTTCTTTAGAAAAAAAATGGTGCAATTTTTTTAAATTCACAAAACGTTATATTGAAAATGCATTGCGAGCTAACTACCACCTCGTGCCTTATTAGAGGGGGGAGGGTGGTCTGTGTACAAGTGTTGCAGTTATCAAGTAATGAAAAATGTGGTCTTGTTGTGATCAGATAAAAAAGTTGTGGCAGTTTTAGTCTTTATTGGATGAATTTATTTCAATATTTGGTAATTTTAAGCATATTTGTATGTCTATGGGATTTTCTATAGAAATGGCTTATTTTGTATCATTTTCACAAATTAAAGGTCACTGCATGCAGATTAAGACTTACAATGGGCTAAAACAGCTATAAATCTTCTTATGTGATGTAGGAAAAATGTTTAAACTAAAATTTATTCAATATTTCTGACACAAAATCATTTTACTACTTGCAAAATAAGGCTGCGGCAGCATAAAAGCTTTTTTGTGTTGAACCTATGAATGCCATATCAAATCAAACTCTCTATATTGGCTTAATCATAGAAAAACCAGTCAAACTAGAATGAAATATAGCTAAACAACACAAAATAGCACATGTAAGGTCTCTGGATTTCATAGAACAAGTCACATAATTGAACATATCCACTATTTCTTGCTGCAGATTTGGCCGTTTTTCCTTGTTTCGCACATGAGTCTTAGACAATTTTTTATCTAAAGTGCTATAACTAGTCTTTTTGCTGTTAAAATCTGTTCAACATCATCCTCTCATGCTAAAAACACCTTTAAGTTTGCATATTGTTCCATTTTTTACATTATTTTACCTTAAAACATTAGTTTTTATTGCTATGTGGGAAAAACCCATTCTAAAATCACATGGTTTATGTACTCCCAAACACAATTTAGAACTTAATTTTCATATGAATATGGTGTTTTTTGTCTTATTTTGTAAGCTTATTGTGTATTTAACATTTTAAACCCTTTTTGGACTCAATATTTAATTTCCTTTCTTAAAAAATTCCCATGACCATATATGTACCCCTCAATAAGGCTAAAATGGCTTATTTCGTATCCGCAAATATGGGAGAGGGCCAAAATTTGAAACCATTCAGATATTTCACTAAAACTTGTGTTTTCCATGCTCAAAGAACATAATGTTATTGATTTCAGTCAACAGTTTTGTTAAATTTTATGAAATAAAAAAAATTTAGCCAAATAGGCCTCATGGGTTTTCCTGGTGTTTCTTCGAGCAAAATTCTTAAATGCAAACAGTGTTTTAAAGTGCTTATAATTTCAATGTTATTGGTCTGATCACTTTGAAACTTGGCAGTTAAGTTGGAAAAAGACTATTCTATGTGAATACAATTTTATTAGACTGTCCGAGGCTTTTCTGAGGACTATTAGGTACGAGGTTGCAGTTAGCTCCCTTCAATTTTCGTTGTCCAGTAATATAGTTCTTATAAAAACATAGTATTTCCTTCAAATTCTATTGTAATGTTAATTTAAATGATAAAAAGACAATCTTTGAATGAAATGAGAGATGAATGATTGTAGATATTGATCAAATTTGAGTTTTTTGGAAATTCAGTGATAAAGTTGTGATTCGGCTTAGTGCAAAAAGGTGAATTTTACAATTTTTATGCTCTTCCGCCTTGACCCCCAGAGGGGTCAAATTTAAATAAAATTTTCTACAACGTTAAACGGTAAAATTTTCTGAATTTTTCACCAATTTATGGAAAGCTAATAAATTTTATGTGGTCAAAATTTCTTTAGAAAAAAAATGGTGCAATTTTTTTAAATTCACAAAACGTTATATTGAAAATGCATTGCGAGCTAACTACCACCTCGTGCCTTATTAGAGGGGGGAGGGTGGTCTGTGTACAAGTGTTGCAGTTATCAAGTAATGAAAAATGTGGTCTTGTTGTGATCAGATAAAAAAGTTGTGGCAGTTTTAGTCTTTATTGGATGAATTTATTTCAATATTTGGTAATTTTAAGCATATTTGTATGTCTATGGGATTTTCTATAGAAATGGCTTATTTTGTATCATTTTCACAAATTAAAGGTCACTGCATGCAGATTAAGACTTACAATGGGCTAAAACAGCTATAAATCTTCTTATGTGATGTAGGAAAAATGTTTAAACTAAAATTTATTCAATATTTCTGACACAAAATCATTTTACTACTTGCAAAATAAGGCTGCGGCAGCATAAAAGCTTTTTTGTGTTGAACCTATGAATGCCATATCAAATCAAACTCTCTATATTGGCTTAATCATAGAAAAACCAGTCAAACTAGAATGAAATATAGCTAAACAACACAAAATAGCACATGTAAGGTCTCTGGATTTCATAGAACAAGTCACATAATTGAACATATCCACTATTTCTTGCTGCAGATTTGGCCGTTTTTCCTTGTTTCGCACATGAGTCTTAGACAATTTTTTATCTAAAGTGCTATAACTAGTCTTTTTGCTGTTAAAATCTGTTCAACATCATCCTCTCATGCTAAAAACACCTTTAAGTTTGCATATTGTTCCATTTTTTACATTATTTTACCTTAAAACATTAGTTTTTATTGCTATGTGGGAAAAACCCATTCTAAAATCACATGGTTTATGTACTCCCAAACACAATTTAGAACTTAATTTTCATATGAATATGGTGTTTTTTGTCTTATTTTGTAAGCTTATTGTGTATTTAACATTTTAAACCCTTTTTGGACTCAATATTTAATTTCCTTTCTTAAAAAATTCCCATGACCATATATGTACCCCTCAATAAGGCTAAAATGGCTTATTTCGTATCCGCAAATATGGGAGAGGGCCAAAATTTGAAACCATTCAGATATTTCACTAAAACTTGTGTTTTCCATGCTCAAAGAACATAATGTTATTGATTTCAGTCAACAGTTTTGTTAAATTTTATGAAATAAAAAAAATTTAGCCAAATAGGCCTCATGGGTTTTCCTGGTGTTTCTTCGAGCAAAATTCTTAAATGCAAACAGTGTTTTAAAGTGCTTATAATTTCAATGTTATTGGTCTGATCACTTTGAAACTTGGCAGTTAAGTTGGAAAAAGACTATTCTATGTGAATACAATTTTATTAGACTGTCCGAGGCTTTTCTGAGGACTATTAGGTACGAGGTTGCAGTTAGCTCCCTTCAATTTTCGTTGTCCAGTAATATAGTTCTTATAAAAACATAGTATTTCCTTCAAATTCTATTGTAATGTTAATTTAAATGATAAAAAGACAATCTTTGAATGAAATGAGAGATGAATGATTGTAGATATTGATCAAATTTGAGTTTTTTGGAAATTCAGTGATAAAGTTGTGATTCGGCTTAGTGCAAAAAGGTGAATTTTACAATTTTTATGCTCTTCCGCCTTGACCCCCAGAGGGGTCAAATTTAAATAAAATTTTCTACAACGTTAAACGGTAAAATTTTCTGAATTTTTCACCAATTTATGGAAAGCTAATAAATTTTATGTGGTCAAAATTTCTTTAGAAAAAAAATGGTGCAATTTTTTTAAATTCACAAAACGTTATATTGAAAATGCATTGCGAGCTAACTACCACCTCGTGCCTTATTAGAGGGGGGAGGGTGGTCTGTGTACAAGTGTTGCAGTTATCAAGTAATGAAAAATGTGGTCTTGTTGTGATCAGATAAAAAAGTTGTGGCAGTTTTAGTCTTTATTGGATGAATTTATTTCAATATTTGGTAATTTTAAGCATATTTGTATGTCTATGGGATTTTCTATAGAAATGGCTTATTTTGTATCATTTTCACAAATTAAAGGTCACTGCATGCAGATTAAGACTTACAATGGGCTAAAACAGCTATAAATCTTCTTATGTGATGTAGGAAAAATGTTTAAACTAAAATTTATTCAATATTTCTGACACAAAATCATTTTACTACTTGCAAAATAAGGCTGCGGCAGCATAAAAGCTTTTTTGTGTTGAACCTATGAATGCCATATCAAATCAAACTCTCTATATTGGCTTAATCATAGAAAAACCAGTCAAACTAGAATGAAATATAGCTAAACAACACAAAATAGCACATGTAAGGTCTCTGGATTTCATAGAACAAGTCACATAATTGAACATATCCACTATTTCTTGCTGCAGATTTGGCCGTTTTTCCTTGTTTCGCACATGAGTCTTAGACAATTTTTTATCTAAAGTGCTATAACTAGTCTTTTTGCTGTTAAAATCTGTTCAACATCATCCTCTCATGCTAAAAACACCTTTAAGTTTGCATATTGTTCCATTTTTTACATTATTTTACCTTAAAACATTAGTTTTTATTGCTATGTGGGAAAAACCCATTCTAAAATCACATGGTTTATGTACTCCCAAACACAATTTAGAACTTAATTTTCATATGAATATGGTGTTTTTTGTCTTATTTTGTAAGCTTATTGTGTATTTAACATTTTAAACCCTTTTTGGACTCAATATTTAATTTCCTTTCTTAAAAAATTCCCATGACCATATATGTACCCCTCAATAAGGCTAAAATGGCTTATTTCGTATCCGCAAATATGGGAGAGGGCCAAAATTTGAAACCATTCAGATATTTCACTAAAACTTGTGTTTTCCATGCTCAAAGAACATAATGTTATTGATTTCAGTCAACAGTTTTGTTAAATTTTATGAAATAAAAAAAATTTAGCCAAATAGGCCTCATGGGTTTTCCTGGTGTTTCTTCGAGCAAAATTCTTAAATGCAAACAGTGTTTTAAAGTGCTTATAATTTCAATGTTATTGGTCTGATCACTTTGAAACTTGGCAGTTAAGTTGGAAAAAGACTATTCTATGTGAATACAATTTTATTAGACTGTCCGAGGCTTTTCTGAGGACTATTAGGTACGAGGTTGCAGTTAGCTCCCTTCAATTTTCGTTGTCCAGTAATATAGTTCTTATAAAAACATAGTATTTCCTTCAAATTCTATTGTAATGTTAATTTAAATGATAAAAAGACAATCTTTGAATGAAATGAGAGATGAATGATTGTAGATATTGATCAAATTTGAGTTTTTTGGAAATTCAGTGATAAAGTTGTGATTCGGCTTAGTGCAAAAAGGTGAATTTTACAATTTTTATGCTCTTCCGCCTTGACCCCCAGAGGGGTCAAATTTAAATAAAATTTTCTACAACGTTAAACGGTAAAATTTTCTGAATTTTTCACCAATTTATGGAAAGCTAATAAATTTTATGTGGTCAAAATTTCTTTAGAAAAAAAATGGTGCAATTTTTTTAAATTCACAAAACGTTATATTGAAAATGCATTGCGAGCTAACTACCACCTCGTGCCTTATTAGAGGGGGGAGGGTGGTCTGTGTACAAGTGTTGCAGTTATCAAGTAATGAAAAATGTGGTCTTGTTGTGATCAGATAAAAAAGTTGTGGCAGTTTTAGTCTTTATTGGATGAATTTATTTCAATATTTGGTAATTTTAAGCATATTTGTATGTCTATGGGATTTTCTATAGAAATGGCTTATTTTGTATCATTTTCACAAATTAAAGGTCACTGCATGCAGATTAAGACTTACAATGGGCTAAAACAGCTATAAATCTTCTTATGTGATGTAGGAAAAATGTTTAAACTAAAATTTATTCAATATTTCTGACACAAAATCATTTTACTACTTGCAAAATAAGGCTGCGGCAGCATAAAAGCTTTTTTGTGTTGAACCTATGAATGCCATATCAAATCAAACTCTCTATATTGGCTTAATCATAGAAAAACCAGTCAAACTAGAATGAAATATAGCTAAACAACACAAAATAGCACATGTAAGGTCTCTGGATTTCATAGAACAAGTCACATAATTGAACATATCCACTATTTCTTGCTGCAGATTTGGCCGTTTTTCCTTGTTTCGCACATGAGTCTTAGACAATTTTTTATCTAAAGTGCTATAACTAGTCTTTTTGCTGTTAAAATCTGTTCAACATCATCCTCTCATGCTAAAAACACCTTTAAGTTTGCATATTGTTCCATTTTTTACATTATTTTACCTTAAAACATTAGTTTTTATTGCTATGTGGGAAAAACCCATTCTAAAATCACATGGTTTATGTACTCCCAAACACAATTTAGAACTTAATTTTCATATGAATATGGTGTTTTTTGTCTTATTTTGTAAGCTTATTGTGTATTTAACATTTTAAACCCTTTTTGGACTCAATATTTAATTTCCTTTCTTAAAAAATTCCCATGACCATATATGTACCCCTCAATAAGGCTAAAATGGCTTATTTCGTATCCGCAAATATGGGAGAGGGCCAAAATTTGAAACCATTCAGATATTTCACTAAAACTTGTGTTTTCCATGCTCAAAGAACATAATGTTATTGATTTCAGTCAACAGTTTTGTTAAATTTTATGAAATAAAAAAAATTTAGCCAAATAGGCCTCATGGGTTTTCCTGGTGTTTCTTCGAGCAAAATTCTTAAATGCAAACAGTGTTTTAAAGTGCTTATAATTTCAATGTTATTGGTCTGATCACTTTGAAACTTGGCAGTTAAGTTGGAAAAAGACTATTCTATGTGAATACAATTTTATTAGACTGTCCGAGGCTTTTCTGAGGACTATTATTAGAGGGGGGAGGGTGGTCTGTGTACAAGTGTTGCAGTTATCAAGTAATGAAAAATGTGGTCTTGTTGTGATCAGATAAAAAAGTTGTGGCAGTTTTAGTCTTTATTGGATGAATTTATTTCAATATTTGGTAATTTTAAGCATATTTGTATGTCTATGGGATTTTCTATAGAAATGGCTTATTTTGTATCATTTTCACAAATTAAAGGTCACTGCATGCAGATTAAGACTTACAATGGGCTAAAACAGCTATAAATCTTCTTATGTGATGTAGGAAAAATGTTTAAACTAAAATTTATTCAATATTTCTGACACAAAATCATTTTACTACTTGCAAAATAAGGCTGCGGCAGCATAAAAGCTTTTTTGTGTTGAACCTATGAATGCCATATCAAATCAAACTCTCTATATTGGCTTAATCATAGAAAAACCAGTCAAACTAGAATGAAATATAGCTAAACAACACAAAATAGCACATGTAAGGTCTCTGGATTTCATAGAACAAGTCACATAATTGAACATATCCACTATTTCTTGCTGCAGATTTGGCCGTTTTTCCTTGTTTCGCACATGAGTCTTAGACAATTTTTTATCTAAAGTGCTATAACTAGTCTTTTTGCTGTTAAAATCTGTTCAACATCATCCTCTCATGCTAAAAACACCTTTAAGTTTGCATATTGTTCCATTTTTTACATTATTTTACCTTAAAACATTAGTTTTTATTGCTATGTGGGAAAAACCCATTCTAAAATCACATGGTTTATGTACTCCCAAACACAATTTAGAACTTAATTTTCATATGAATATGGTGTTTTTTGTCTTATTTTGTAAGCTTATTGTGTATTTAACATTTTAAACCCTTTTTGGACTCAATATTTAATTTCCTTTCTTAAAAAATTCCCATGACCATATATGTACCCCTCAATAAGGCTAAAATGGCTTATTTCGTATCCGCAAATATGGGAGAGGGCCAAAATTTGAAACCATTCAGATATTTCACTAAAACTTGTGTTTTCCATGCTCAAAGAACATAATGTTATTGATTTCAGTCAACAGTTTTGTTAAATTTTATGAAATAAAAAAAATTTAGCCAAATAGGCCTCATGGGTTTTCCTGGTGTTTCTTCGAGCAAAATTCTTAAATGCAAACAGTGTTTTAAAGTGCTTATAATTTCAATGTTATTGGTCTGATCACTTTGAAACTTGGCAGTTAAGTTGGAAAAAGACTATTCTATGTGAATACAATTTTATTAGACTGTCCGAGGCTTTTCTGAGGACTATTAGGTACGAGGTTGCAGTTAGCTCCCTTCAATTTTCGTTGTCCAGTAATATAGTTCTTATAAAAACATAGTATTTCCTTCAAATTCTATTGTAATGTTAATTTAAATGATAAAAAGACAATCTTTGAATGAAATGAGAGATGAATGATTGTAGATATTGATCAAATTTGAGTTTTTTGGAAATTCAGTGATAAAGTTGTGATTCGGCTTAGTGCAAAAAGGTGAATTTTACAATTTTTATGCTCTTCCGCCTTGACCCCCAGAGGGGTCAAATTTAAATAAAATTTTCTACAACGTTAAACGGTAAAATTTTCTGAATTTTTCACCAATTTATGGAAAGCTAATAAATTTTATGTGGTCAAAATTTCTTTAGAAAAAAAATGGTGCAATTTTTTTAAATTCACAAAACGTTATATTGAAAATGCATTGCGAGCTAACTACCACCTCGTGCCTTATTAGAGGGGGGAGGGTGGTCTGTGTACAAGTGTTGCAGTTATCAAGTAATGAAAAATGTGGTCTTGTTGTGATCAGATAAAAAAGTTGTGGCAGTTTTAGTCTTTATTGGATGAATTTATTTCAATATTTGGTAATTTTAAGCATATTTGTATGTCTATGGGATTTTCTATAGAAATGGCTTATTTTGTATCATTTTCACAAATTAAAGGTCACTGCATGCAGATTAAGACTTACAATGGGCTAAAACAGCTATAAATCTTCTTATGTGATGTAGGAAAAATGTTTAAACTAAAATTTATTCAATATTTCTGACACAAAATCATTTTACTACTTGCAAAATAAGGCTGCGGCAGCATAAAAGCTTTTTTGTGTTGAACCTATGAATGCCATATCAAATCAAACTCTCTATATTGGCTTAATCATAGAAAAACCAGTCAAACTAGAATGAAATATAGCTAAACAACACAAAATAGCACATGTAAGGTCTCTGGATTTCATAGAACAAGTCACATAATTGAACATATCCACTATTTCTTGCTGCAGATTTGGCCGTTTTTCCTTGTTTCGCACATGAGTCTTAGACAATTTTTTATCTAAAGTGCTATAACTAGTCTTTTTGCTGTTAAAATCTGTTCAACATCATCCTCTCATGCTAAAAACACCTTTAAGTTTGCATATTGTTCCATTTTTTACATTATTTTACCTTAAAACATTAGTTTTTATTGCTATGTGGGAAAAACCCATTCTAAAATCACATGGTTTATGTACTCCCAAACACAATTTAGAACTTAATTTTCATATGAATATGGTGTTTTTTGTCTTATTTTGTAAGCTTATTGTGTATTTAACATTTTAAACCCTTTTTGGACTCAATATTTAATTTCCTTTCTTAAAAAATTCCCATGACCATATATGTACCCCTCAATAAGGCTAAAATGGCTTATTTCGTATCCGCAAATATGGGAGAGGGCCAAAATTTGAAACCATTCAGATATTTCACTAAAACTTGTGTTTTCCATGCTCAAAGAACATAATGTTATTGATTTCAGTCAACAGTTTTGTTAAATTTTATGAAATAAAAAAAATTTAGCCAAATAGGCCTCATGGGTTTTCCTGGTGTTTCTTCGAGCAAAATTCTTAAATGCAAACAGTGTTTTAAAGTGCTTATAATTTCAATGTTATTGGTCTGATCACTTTGAAACTTGGCAGTTAAGTTGGAAAAAGACTATTCTATGTGAATACAATTTTATTAGACTGTCCGAGGCTTTTCTGAGGACTATTAGGTACGAGGTTGCAGTTAGCTCCCTTCAATTTTCGTTGTCCAGTAATATAGTTCTTATAAAAACATAGTATTTCCTTCAAATTCTATTGTAATGTTAATTTAAATGATAAAAAGACAATCTTTGAATGAAATGAGAGATGAATGATTGTAGATATTGATCAAATTTGAGTTTTTTGGAAATTCAGTGATAAAGTTGTGATTCGGCTTAGTGCAAAAAGGTGAATTTTACAATTTTTATGCTCTTCCGCCTTGACCCCCAGAGGGGTCAAATTTAAATAAAATTTTCTACAACGTTAAACGGTAAAATTTTCTGAATTTTTCACCAATTTATGGAAAGCTAATAAATTTTATGTGGTCAAAATTTCTTTAGAAAAAAAATGGTGCAATTTTTTTAAATTCACAAAACGTTATATTGAAAATGCATTGCGAGCTAACTACCACCTCGTGCCTTATTAGAGGGGGGAGGGTGGTCTGTGTACAAGTGTTGCAGTTATCAAGTAATGAAAAATGTGGTCTTGTTGTGATCAGATAAAAAAGTTGTGGCAGTTTTAGTCTTTATTGGATGAATTTATTTCAATATTTGGTAATTTTAAGCATATTTGTATGTCTATGGGATTTTCTATAGAAATGGCTTATTTTGTATCATTTTCACAAATTAAAGGTCACTGCATGCAGATTAAGACTTACAATGGGCTAAAACAGCTATAAATCTTCTTATGTGATGTAGGAAAAATGTTTAAACTAAAATTTATTCAATATTTCTGACACAAAATCATTTTACTACTTGCAAAATAAGGCTGCGGCAGCATAAAAGCTTTTTTGTGTTGAACCTATGAATGCCATATCAAATCAAACTCTCTATATTGGCTTAATCATAGAAAAACCAGTCAAACTAGAATGAAATATAGCTAAACAACACAAAATAGCACATGTAAGGTCTCTGGATTTCATAGAACAAGTCACATAATTGAACATATCCACTATTTCTTGCTGCAGATTTGGCCGTTTTTCCTTGTTTCGCACATGAGTCTTAGACAATTTTTTATCTAAAGTGCTATAACTAGTCTTTTTGCTGTTAAAATCTGTTCAACATCATCCTCTCATGCTAAAAACACCTTTAAGTTTGCATATTGTTCCATTTTTTACATTATTTTACCTTAAAACATTAGTTTTTATTGCTATGTGGGAAAAACCCATTCTAAAATCACATGGTTTATGTACTCCCAAACACAATTTAGAACTTAATTTTCATATGAATATGGTGTTTTTTGTCTTATTTTGTAAGCTTATTGTGTATTTAACATTTTAAACCCTTTTTGGACTCAATATTTAATTTCCTTTCTTAAAAAATTCCCATGACCATATATGTACCCCTCAATAAGGCTAAAATGGCTTATTTCGTATCCGCAAATATGGGAGAGGGCCAAAATTTGAAACCATTCAGATATTTCACTAAAACTTGTGTTTTCCATGCTCAAAGAACATAATGTTATTGATTTCAGTCAACAGTTTTGTTAAATTTTATGAAATAAAAAAAATTTAGCCAAATAGGCCTCATGGGTTTTCCTGGTGTTTCTTCGAGCAAAATTCTTAAATGCAAACAGTGTTTTAAAGTGCTTATAATTTCAATGTTATTGGTCTGATCACTTTGAAACTTGGCAGTTAAGTTGGAAAAAGACTATTCTATGTGAATACAATTTTATTAGACTGTCCGAGGCTTTTCTGAGGACTATTAGGTACGAGGTTGCAGTTAGCTCCCTTCAATTTTCGTTGTCCAGTAATATAGTTCTTATAAAAACATAGTATTTCCTTCAAATTCTATTGTAATGTTAATTTAAATGATAAAAAGACAATCTTTGAATGAAATGAGAGATGAATGATTGTAGATATTGATCAAATTTGAGTTTTTTGGAAATTCAGTGATAAAGTTGTGATTCGGCTTAGTGCAAAAAGGTGAATTTTACAATTTTTATGCTCTTCCGCCTTGACCCCCAGAGGGGTCAAATTTAAATAAAATTTTCTACAACGTTAAACGGTAAAATTTTCTGAATTTTTCACCAATTTATGGAAAGCTAATAAATTTTATGTGGTCAAAATTTCTTTAGAAAAAAAATGGTGCAATTTTTTTAAATTCACAAAACGTTATATTGAAAATGCATTGCGAGCTAACTACCACCTCGTGCCTTATTAGAGGGGGGAGGGTGGTCTGTGTACAAGTGTTGCAGTTATCAAGTAATGAAAAATGTGGTCTTGTTGTGATCAGATAAAAAAGTTGTGGCAGTTTTAGTCTTTATTGGATGAATTTATTTCAATATTTGGTAATTTTAAGCATATTTGTATGTCTATGGGATTTTCTATAGAAATGGCTTATTTTGTATCATTTTCACAAATTAAAGGTCACTGCATGCAGATTAAGACTTACAATGGGCTAAAACAGCTATAAATCTTCTTATGTGATGTAGGAAAAATGTTTAAACTAAAATTTATTCAATATTTCTGACACAAAATCATTTTACTACTTGCAAAATAAGGCTGCGGCAGCATAAAAGCTTTTTTGTGTTGAACCTATGAATGCCATATCAAATCAAACTCTCTATATTGGCTTAATCATAGAAAAACCAGTCAAACTAGAATGAAATATAGCTAAACAACACAAAATAGCACATGTAAGGTCTCTGGATTTCATAGAACAAGTCACATAATTGAACATATCCACTATTTCTTGCTGCAGATTTGGCCGTTTTTCCTTGTTTCGCACATGAGTCTTAGACAATTTTTTATCTAAAGTGCTATAACTAGTCTTTTTGCTGTTAAAATCTGTTCAACATCATCCTCTCATGCTAAAAACACCTTTAAGTTTGCATATTGTTCCATTTTTTACATTATTTTACCTTAAAACATTAGTTTTTATTGCTATGTGGGAAAAACCCATTCTAAAATCACATGGTTTATGTACTCCCAAACACAATTTAGAACTTAATTTTCATATGAATATGGTGTTTTTTGTCTTATTTTGTAAGCTTATTGTGTATTTAACATTTTAAACCCTTTTTGGACTCAATATTTAATTTCCTTTCTTAAAAAATTCCCATGACCATATATGTACCCCTCAATAAGGCTAAAATGGCTTATTTCGTATCCGCAAATATGGGAGAGGGCCAAAATTTGAAACCATTCAGATATTTCACTAAAACTTGTGTTTTCCATGCTCAAAGAACATAATGTTATTGATTTCAGTCAACAGTTTTGTTAAATTTTATGAAATAAAAAAAATTTAGCCAAATAGGCCTCATGGGTTTTCCTGGTGTTTCTTCGAGCAAAATTCTTAAATGCAAACAGTGTTTTAAAGTGCTTATAATTTCAATGTTATTGGTCTGATCACTTTGAAACTTGGCAGTTAAGTTGGAAAAAGACTATTCTATGTGAATACAATTTTATTAGACTGTCCGAGGCTTTTCTGAGGACTATTAGGTACGAGGTTGCAGTTAGCTCCCTTCAATTTTCGTTGTCCAGTAATATAGTTCTTATAAAAACATAGTATTTCCTTCAAATTCTATTGTAATGTTAATTTAAATGATAAAAAGACAATCTTTGAATGAAATGAGAGATGAATGATTGTAGATATTGATCAAATTTGAGTTTTTTGGAAATTCAGTGATAAAGTTGTGATTCGGCTTAGTGCAAAAAGGTGAATTTTACAATTTTTATGCTCTTCCGCCTTGACCCCCAGAGGGGTCAAATTTAAATAAAATTTTCTACAACGTTAAACGGTAAAATTTTCTGAATTTTTCACCAATTTATGGAAAGCTAATAAATTTTATGTGGTCAAAATTTCTTTAGAAAAAAAATGGTGCAATTTTTTTAAATTCACAAAACGTTATATTGAAAATGCATTGCGAGCTAACTACCACCTCGTGCCTTATTAGAGGGGGGAGGGTGGTCTGTGTACAAGTGTTGCAGTTATCAAGTAATGAAAAATGTGGTCTTGTTGTGATCAGATAAAAAAGTTGTGGCAGTTTTAGTCTTTATTGGATGAATTTATTTCAATATTTGGTAATTTTAAGCATATTTGTATGTCTATGGGATTTTCTATAGAAATGGCTTATTTTGTATCATTTTCACAAATTAAAGGTCACTGCATGCAGATTAAGACTTACAATGGGCTAAAACAGCTATAAATCTTCTTATGTGATGTAGGAAAAATGTTTAAACTAAAATTTATTCAATATTTCTGACACAAAATCATTTTACTACTTGCAAAATAAGGCTGCGGCAGCATAAAAGCTTTTTTGTGTTGAACCTATGAATGCCATATCAAATCAAACTCTCTATATTGGCTTAATCATAGAAAAACCAGTCAAACTAGAATGAAATATAGCTAAACAACACAAAATAGCACATGTAAGGTCTCTGGATTTCATAGAACAAGTCACATAATTGAACATATCCACTATTTCTTGCTGCAGATTTGGCCGTTTTTCCTTGTTTCGCACATGAGTCTTAGACAATTTTTTATCTAAAGTGCTATAACTAGTCTTTTTGCTGTTAAAATCTGTTCAACATCATCCTCTCATGCTAAAAACACCTTTAAGTTTGCATATTGTTCCATTTTTTACATTATTTTACCTTAAAACATTAGTTTTTATTGCTATGTGGGAAAAACCCATTCTAAAATCACATGGTTTATGTACTCCCAAACACAATTTAGAACTTAATTTTCATATGAATATGGTGTTTTTTGTCTTATTTTGTAAGCTTATTGTGTATTTAACATTTTAAACCCTTTTTGGACTCAATATTTAATTTCCTTTCTTAAAAAATTCCCATGACCATATATGTACCCCTCAATAAGGCTAAAATGGCTTATTTCGTATCCGCAAATATGGGAGAGGGCCAAAATTTGAAACCATTCAGATATTTCACTAAAACTTGTGTTTTCCATGCTCAAAGAACATAATGTTATTGATTTCAGTCAACAGTTTTGTTAAATTTTATGAAATAAAAAAAATTTAGCCAAATAGGCCTCATGGGTTTTCCTGGTGTTTCTTCGAGCAAAATTCTTAAATGCAAACAGTGTTTTAAAGTGCTTATAATTTCAATGTTATTGGTCTGATCACTTTGAAACTTGGCAGTTAAGTTGGAAAAAGACTATTCTATGTGAATACAATTTTATTAGACTGTCCGAGGCTTTTCTGAGGACTATTAGGTACGAGGTTGCAGTTAGCTCCCTTCAATTTTCGTTGTCCAGTAATATAGTTCTTATAAAAACATAGTATTTCCTTCAAATTCTATTGTAATGTTAATTTAAATGATAAAAAGACAATCTTTGAATGAAATGAGAGATGAATGATTGTAGATATTGATCAAATTTGAGTTTTTTGGAAATTCAGTGATAAAGTTGTGATTCGGCTTAGTGCAAAAAGGTGAATTTTACAATTTTTATGCTCTTCCGCCTTGACCCCCAGAGGGGTCAAATTTAAATAAAATTTTCTACAACGTTAAACGGTAAAATTTTCTGAATTTTTCACCAATTTATGGAAAGCTAATAAATTTTATGTGGTCAAAATTTCTTTAGAAAAAAAATGGTGCAATTTTTTTAAATTCACAAAACGTTATATTGAAAATGCATTGCGAGCTAACTACCACCTCGTGCCTTATTAGAGGGGGGAGGGTGGTCTGTGTACAAGTGTTGCAGTTATCAAGTAATGAAAAATGTGGTCTTGTTGTGATCAGATAAAAAAGTTGTGGCAGTTTTAGTCTTTATTGGATGAATTTATTTCAATATTTGGTAATTTTAAGCATATTTGTATGTCTATGGGATTTTCTATAGAAATGGCTTATTTTGTATCATTTTCACAAATTAAAGGTCACTGCATGCAGATTAAGACTTACAATGGGCTAAAACAGCTATAAATCTTCTTATGTGATGTAGGAAAAATGTTTAAACTAAAATTTATTCAATATTTCTGACACAAAATCATTTTACTACTTGCAAAATAAGGCTGCGGCAGCATAAAAGCTTTTTTGTGTTGAACCTATGAATGCCATATCAAATCAAACTCTCTATATTGGCTTAATCATAGAAAAACCAGTCAAACTAGAATGAAATATAGCTAAACAACACAAAATAGCACATGTAAGGTCTCTGGATTTCATAGAACAAGTCACATAATTGAACATATCCACTATTTCTTGCTGCAGATTTGGCCGTTTTTCCTTGTTTCGCACATGAGTCTTAGACAATTTTTTATCTAAAGTGCTATAACTAGTCTTTTTGCTGTTAAAATCTGTTCAACATCATCCTCTCATGCTAAAAACACCTTTAAGTTTGCATATTGTTCCATTTTTTACATTATTTTACCTTAAAACATTAGTTTTTATTGCTATGTGGGAAAAACCCATTCTAAAATCACATGGTTTATGTACTCCCAAACACAATTTAGAACTTAATTTTCATATGAATATGGTGTTTTTTGTCTTATTTTGTAAGCTTATTGTGTATTTAACATTTTAAACCCTTTTTGGACTCAATATTTAATTTCCTTTCTTAAAAAATTCCCATGACCATATATGTACCCCTCAATAAGGCTAAAATGGCTTATTTCGTATCCGCAAATATGGGAGAGGGCCAAAATTTGAAACCATTCAGATATTTCACTAAAACTTGTGTTTTCCATGCTCAAAGAACATAATGTTATTGATTTCAGTCAACAGTTTTGTTAAATTTTATGAAATAAAAAAAATTTAGCCAAATAGGCCTCATGGGTTTTCCTGGTGTTTCTTCGAGCAAAATTCTTAAATGCAAACAGTGTTTTAAAGTGCTTATAATTTCAATGTTATTGGTCTGATCACTTTGAAACTTGGCAGTTAAGTTGGAAAAAGACTATTCTATGTGAATACAATTTTATTAGACTGTCCGAGGCTTTTCTGAGGACTATTAGGTACGAGGTTGCAGTTAGCTCCCTTCAATTTTCGTTGTCCAGTAATATAGTTCTTATAAAAACATAGTATTTCCTTCAAATTCTATTGTAATGTTAATTTAAATGATAAAAAGACAATCTTTGAATGAAATGAGAGATGAATGATTGTAGATATTGATCAAATTTGAGTTTTTTGGAAATTCAGTGATAAAGTTGTGATTCGGCTTAGTGCAAAAAGGTGAATTTTACAATTTTTATGCTCTTCCGCCTTGACCCCCAGAGGGGTCAAATTTAAATAAAATTTTCTACAACGTTAAACGGTAAAATTTTCTGAATTTTTCACCAATTTATGGAAAGCTAATAAATTTTATGTGGTCAAAATTTCTTTAGAAAAAAAATGGTGCAATTTTTTTAAATTCACAAAACGTTATATTGAAAATGCATTGCGAGCTAACTACCACCTCGTGCCTTATTAGAGGGGGGAGGGTGGTCTGTGTACAAGTGTTGCAGTTATCAAGTAATGAAAAATGTGGTCTTGTTGTGATCAGATAAAAAAGTTGTGGCAGTTTTAGTCTTTATTGGATGAATTTATTTCAATATTTGGTAATTTTAAGCATATTTGTATGTCTATGGGATTTTCTATAGAAATGGCTTATTTTGTATCATTTTCACAAATTAAAGGTCACTGCATGCAGATTAAGACTTACAATGGGCTAAAACAGCTATAAATCTTCTTATGTGATGTAGGAAAAATGTTTAAACTAAAATTTATTCAATATTTCTGACACAAAATCATTTTACTACTTGCAAAATAAGGCTGCGGCAGCATAAAAGCTTTTTTGTGTTGAACCTATGAATGCCATATCAAATCAAACTCTCTATATTGGCTTAATCATAGAAAAACCAGTCAAACTAGAATGAAATATAGCTAAACAACACAAAATAGCACATGTAAGGTCTCTGGATTTCATAGAACAAGTCACATAATTGAACATATCCACTATTTCTTGCTGCAGATTTGGCCGTTTTTCCTTGTTTCGCACATGAGTCTTAGACAATTTTTTATCTAAAGTGCTATAACTAGTCTTTTTGCTGTTAAAATCTGTTCAACATCATCCTCTCATGCTAAAAACACCTTTAAGTTTGCATATTGTTCCATTTTTTACATTATTTTACCTTAAAACATTAGTTTTTATTGCTATGTGGGAAAAACCCATTCTAAAATCACATGGTTTATGTACTCCCAAACACAATTTAGAACTTAATTTTCATATGAATATGGTGTTTTTTGTCTTATTTTGTAAGCTTATTGTGTATTTAACATTTTAAACCCTTTTTGGACTCAATATTTAATTTCCTTTCTTAAAAAATTCCCATGACCATATATGTACCCCTCAATAAGGCTAAAATGGCTTATTTCGTATCCGCAAATATGGGAGAGGGCCAAAATTTGAAACCATTCAGATATTTCACTAAAACTTGTGTTTTCCATGCTCAAAGAACATAATGTTATTGATTTCAGTCAACAGTTTTGTTAAATTTTATGAAATAAAAAAAATTTAGCCAAATAGGCCTCATGGGTTTTCCTGGTGTTTCTTCGAGCAAAATTCTTAAATGCAAACAGTGTTTTAAAGTGCTTATAATTTCAATGTTATTGGTCTGATCACTTTGAAACTTGGCAGTTAAGTTGGAAAAAGACTATTCTATGTGAATACAATTTTATTAGACTGTCCGAGGCTTTTCTGAGGACTTATTAGAGGGGGGAGGGTGGTCTGTGTACAAGTGTTGCAGTTATCAAGTAATGAAAAATGTGGTCTTGTTGTGATCAGATAAAAAAGTTGTGGCAGTTTTAGTCTTTATTGGATGAATTTATTTCAATATTTGGTAATTTTAAGCATATTTGTATGTCTATGGGATTTTCTATAGAAATGGCTTATTTTGTATCATTTTCACAAATTAAAGGTCACTGCATGCAGATTAAGACTTACAATGGGCTAAAACAGCTATAAATCTTCTTATGTGATGTAGGAAAAATGTTTAAACTAAAATTTATTCAATATTTCTGACACAAAATCATTTTACTACTTGCAAAATAAGGCTGCGGCAGCATAAAAGCTTTTTTGTGTTGAACCTATGAATGCCATATCAAATCAAACTCTCTATATTGGCTTAATCATAGAAAAACCAGTCAAACTAGAATGAAATATAGCTAAACAACACAAAATAGCACATGTAAGGTCTCTGGATTTCATAGAACAAGTCACATAATTGAACATATCCACTATTTCTTGCTGCAGATTTGGCCGTTTTTCCTTGTTTCGCACATGAGTCTTAGACAATTTTTTATCTAAAGTGCTATAACTAGTCTTTTTGCTGTTAAAATCTGTTCAACATCATCCTCTCATGCTAAAAACACCTTTAAGTTTGCATATTGTTCCATTTTTTACATTATTTTACCTTAAAACATTAGTTTTTATTGCTATGTGGGAAAAACCCATTCTAAAATCACATGGTTTATGTACTCCCAAACACAATTTAGAACTTAATTTTCATATGAATATGGTGTTTTTTGTCTTATTTTGTAAGCTTATTGTGTATTTAACATTTTAAACCCTTTTTGGACTCAATATTTAATTTCCTTTCTTAAAAAATTCCCATGACCATATATGTACCCCTCAATAAGGCTAAAATGGCTTATTTCGTATCCGCAAATATGGGAGAGGGCCAAAATTTGAAACCATTCAGATATTTCACTAAAACTTGTGTTTTCCATGCTCAAAGAACATAATGTTATTGATTTCAGTCAACAGTTTTGTTAAATTTTATGAAATAAAAAAAATTTAGCCAAATAGGCCTCATGGGTTTTCCTGGTGTTTCTTCGAGCAAAATTCTTAAATGCAAACAGTGTTTTAAAGTGCTTATAATTTCAATGTTATTGGTCTGATCACTTTGAAACTTGGCAGTTAAGTTGGAAAAAGACTATTCTATGTGAATACAATTTTATTAGACTGTCCGAGGCTTTTCTGAGGACTATTAGGTACGAGGTTGCAGTTAGCTCCCTTCAATTTTCGTTGTCCAGTAATATAGTTCTTATAAAAACATAGTATTTCCTTCAAATTCTATTGTAATGTTAATTTAAATGATAAAAAGACAATCTTTGAATGAAATGAGAGATGAATGATTGTAGATATTGATCAAATTTGAGTTTTTTGGAAATTCAGTGATAAAGTTGTGATTCGGCTTAGTGCAAAAAGGTGAATTTTACAATTTTTATGCTCTTCCGCCTTGACCCCCAGAGGGGTCAAATTTAAATAAAATTTTCTACAACGTTAAACGGTAAAATTTTCTGAATTTTTCACCAATTTATGGAAAGCTAATAAATTTTATGTGGTCAAAATTTCTTTAGAAAAAAAATGGTGCAATTTTTTTAAATTCACAAAACGTTATATTGAAAATGCATTGCGAGCTAACTACCACCTCGTGCCTTATTAGAGGGGGGAGGGTGGTCTGTGTACAAGTGTTGCAGTTATCAAGTAATGAAAAATGTGGTCTTGTTGTGATCAGATAAAAAAGTTGTGGCAGTTTTAGTCTTTATTGGATGAATTTATTTCAATATTTGGTAATTTTAAGCATATTTGTATGTCTATGGGATTTTCTATAGAAATGGCTTATTTTGTATCATTTTCACAAATTAAAGGTCACTGCATGCAGATTAAGACTTACAATGGGCTAAAACAGCTATAAATCTTCTTATGTGATGTAGGAAAAATGTTTAAACTAAAATTTATTCAATATTTCTGACACAAAATCATTTTACTACTTGCAAAATAAGGCTGCGGCAGCATAAAAGCTTTTTTGTGTTGAACCTATGAATGCCATATCAAATCAAACTCTCTATATTGGCTTAATCATAGAAAAACCAGTCAAACTAGAATGAAATATAGCTAAACAACACAAAATAGCACATGTAAGGTCTCTGGATTTCATAGAACAAGTCACATAATTGAACATATCCACTATTTCTTGCTGCAGATTTGGCCGTTTTTCCTTGTTTCGCACATGAGTCTTAGACAATTTTTTATCTAAAGTGCTATAACTAGTCTTTTTGCTGTTAAAATCTGTTCAACATCATCCTCTCATGCTAAAAACACCTTTAAGTTTGCATATTGTTCCATTTTTTACATTATTTTACCTTAAAACATTAGTTTTTATTGCTATGTGGGAAAAACCCATTCTAAAATCACATGGTTTATGTACTCCCAAACACAATTTAGAACTTAATTTTCATATGAATATGGTGTTTTTTGTCTTATTTTGTAAGCTTATTGTGTATTTAACATTTTAAACCCTTTTTGGACTCAATATTTAATTTCCTTTCTTAAAAAATTCCCATGACCATATATGTACCCCTCAATAAGGCTAAAATGGCTTATTTCGTATCCGCAAATATGGGAGAGGGCCAAAATTTGAAACCATTCAGATATTTCACTAAAACTTGTGTTTTCCATGCTCAAAGAACATAATGTTATTGATTTCAGTCAACAGTTTTGTTAAATTTTATGAAATAAAAAAAATTTAGCCAAATAGGCCTCATGGGTTTTCCTGGTGTTTCTTCGAGCAAAATTCTTAAATGCAAACAGTGTTTTAAAGTGCTTATAATTTCAATGTTATTGGTCTGATCACTTTGAAACTTGGCAGTTAAGTTGGAAAAAGACTATTCTATGTGAATACAATTTTATTAGACTGTCCGAGGCTTTTCTGAGGACTATTAGGTACGAGGTTGCAGTTAGCTCCCTTCAATTTTCGTTGTCCAGTAATATAGTTCTTATAAAAACATAGTATTTCCTTCAAATTCTATTGTAATGTTAATTTAAATGATAAAAAGACAATCTTTGAATGAAATGAGAGATGAATGATTGTAGATATTGATCAAATTTGAGTTTTTTGGAAATTCAGTGATAAAGTTGTGATTCGGCTTAGTGCAAAAAGGTGAATTTTACAATTTTTATGCTCTTCCGCCTTGACCCCCAGAGGGGTCAAATTTAAATAAAATTTTCTACAACGTTAAACGGTAAAATTTTCTGAATTTTTCACCAATTTATGGAAAGCTAATAAATTTTATGTGGTCAAAATTTCTTTAGAAAAAAAATGGTGCAATTTTTTTAAATTCACAAAACGTTATATTGAAAATGCATTGCGAGCTAACTACCACCTCGTGCCTTATTAGAGGGGGGAGGGTGGTCTGTGTACAAGTGTTGCAGTTATCAAGTAATGAAAAATGTGGTCTTGTTGTGATCAGATAAAAAAGTTGTGGCAGTTTTAGTCTTTATTGGATGAATTTATTTCAATATTTGGTAATTTTAAGCATATTTGTATGTCTATGGGATTTTCTATAGAAATGGCTTATTTTGTATCATTTTCACAAATTAAAGGTCACTGCATGCAGATTAAGACTTACAATGGGCTAAAACAGCTATAAATCTTCTTATGTGATGTAGGAAAAATGTTTAAACTAAAATTTATTCAATATTTCTGACACAAAATCATTTTACTACTTGCAAAATAAGGCTGCGGCAGCATAAAAGCTTTTTTGTGTTGAACCTATGAATGCCATATCAAATCAAACTCTCTATATTGGCTTAATCATAGAAAAACCAGTCAAACTAGAATGAAATATAGCTAAACAACACAAAATAGCACATGTAAGGTCTCTGGATTTCATAGAACAAGTCACATAATTGAACATATCCACTATTTCTTGCTGCAGATTTGGCCGTTTTTCCTTGTTTCGCACATGAGTCTTAGACAATTTTTTATCTAAAGTGCTATAACTAGTCTTTTTGCTGTTAAAATCTGTTCAACATCATCCTCTCATGCTAAAAACACCTTTAAGTTTGCATATTGTTCCATTTTTTACATTATTTTACCTTAAAACATTAGTTTTTATTGCTATGTGGGAAAAACCCATTCTAAAATCACATGGTTTATGTACTCCCAAACACAATTTAGAACTTAATTTTCATATGAATATGGTGTTTTTTGTCTTATTTTGTAAGCTTATTGTGTATTTAACATTTTAAACCCTTTTTGGACTCAATATTTAATTTCCTTTCTTAAAAAATTCCCATGACCATATATGTACCCCTCAATAAGGCTAAAATGGCTTATTTCGTATCCGCAAATATGGGAGAGGGCCAAAATTTGAAACCATTCAGATATTTCACTAAAACTTGTGTTTTCCATGCTCAAAGAACATAATGTTATTGATTTCAGTCAACAGTTTTGTTAAATTTTATGAAATAAAAAAAATTTAGCCAAATAGGCCTCATGGGTTTTCCTGGTGTTTCTTCGAGCAAAATTCTTAAATGCAAACAGTGTTTTAAAGTGCTTATAATTTCAATGTTATTGGTCTGATCACTTTGAAACTTGGCAGTTAAGTTGGAAAAAGACTATTCTATGTGAATACAATTTTATTAGACTGTCCGAGGCTTTTCTGAGGACTATTAGGTACGAGGTTGCAGTTAGCTCCCTTCAATTTTCGTTGTCCAGTAATATAGTTCTTATAAAAACATAGTATTTCCTTCAAATTCTATTGTAATGTTAATTTAAATGATAAAAAGACAATCTTTGAATGAAATGAGAGATGAATGATTGTAGATATTGATCAAATTTGAGTTTTTTGGAAATTCAGTGATAAAGTTGTGATTCGGCTTAGTGCAAAAAGGTGAATTTTACAATTTTTATGCTCTTCCGCCTTGACCCCCAGAGGGGTCAAATTTAAATAAAATTTTCTACAACGTTAAACGGTAAAATTTTCTGAATTTTTCACCAATTTATGGAAAGCTAATAAATTTTATGTGGTCAAAATTTCTTTAGAAAAAAAATGGTGCAATTTTTTTAAATTCACAAAACGTTATATTGAAAATGCATTGCGAGCTAACTACCACCTCGTGCCTTATTAGAGGGGGGAGGGTGGTCTGTGTACAAGTGTTGCAGTTATCAAGTAATGAAAAATGTGGTCTTGTTGTGATCAGATAAAAAAGTTGTGGCAGTTTTAGTCTTTATTGGATGAATTTATTTCAATATTTGGTAATTTTAAGCATATTTGTATGTCTATGGGATTTTCTATAGAAATGGCTTATTTTGTATCATTTTCACAAATTAAAGGTCACTGCATGCAGATTAAGACTTACAATGGGCTAAAACAGCTATAAATCTTCTTATGTGATGTAGGAAAAATGTTTAAACTAAAATTTATTCAATATTTCTGACACAAAATCATTTTACTACTTGCAAAATAAGGCTGCGGCAGCATAAAAGCTTTTTTGTGTTGAACCTATGAATGCCATATCAAATCAAACTCTCTATATTGGCTTAATCATAGAAAAACCAGTCAAACTAGAATGAAATATAGCTAAACAACACAAAATAGCACATGTAAGGTCTCTGGATTTCATAGAACAAGTCACATAATTGAACATATCCACTATTTCTTGCTGCAGATTTGGCCGTTTTTCCTTGTTTCGCACATGAGTCTTAGACAATTTTTTATCTAAAGTGCTATAACTAGTCTTTTTGCTGTTAAAATCTGTTCAACATCATCCTCTCATGCTAAAAACACCTTTAAGTTTGCATATTGTTCCATTTTTTACATTATTTTACCTTAAAACATTAGTTTTTATTGCTATGTGGGAAAAACCCATTCTAAAATCACATGGTTTATGTACTCCCAAACACAATTTAGAACTTAATTTTCATATGAATATGGTGTTTTTTGTCTTATTTTGTAAGCTTATTGTGTATTTAACATTTTAAACCCTTTTTGGACTCAATATTTAATTTCCTTTCTTAAAAAATTCCCATGACCATATATGTACCCCTCAATAAGGCTAAAATGGCTTATTTCGTATCCGCAAATATGGGAGAGGGCCAAAATTTGAAACCATTCAGATATTTCACTAAAACTTGTGTTTTCCATGCTCAAAGAACATAATGTTATTGATTTCAGTCAACAGTTTTGTTAAATTTTATGAAATAAAAAAAATTTAGCCAAATAGGCCTCATGGGTTTTCCTGGTGTTTCTTCGAGCAAAATTCTTAAATGCAAACAGTGTTTTAAAGTGCTTATAATTTCAATGTTATTGGTCTGATCACTTTGAAACTTGGCAGTTAAGTTGGAAAAAGACTATTCTATGTGAATACAATTTTATTAGACTGTCCGAGGCTTTTCTGAGGACTATTAGGTACGAGGTTGCAGTTAGCTCCCTTCAATTTTCGTTGTCCAGTAATATAGTTCTTATAAAAACATAGTATTTCCTTCAAATTCTATTGTAATGTTAATTTAAATGATAAAAAGACAATCTTTGAATGAAATGAGAGATGAATGATTGTAGATATTGATCAAATTTGAGTTTTTTGGAAATTCAGTGATAAAGTTGTGATTCGGCTTAGTGCAAAAAGGTGAATTTTACAATTTTTATGCTCTTCCGCCTTGACCCCCAGAGGGGTCAAATTTAAATAAAATTTTCTACAACGTTAAACGGTAAAATTTTCTGAATTTTTCACCAATTTATGGAAAGCTAATAAATTTTATGTGGTCAAAATTTCTTTAGAAAAAAAATGGTGCAATTTTTTTAAATTCACAAAACGTTATATTGAAAATGCATTGCGAGCTAACTACCACCTCGTGCCTTATTAGAGGGGGGAGGGTGGTCTGTGTACAAGTGTTGCAGTTATCAAGTAATGAAAAATGTGGTCTTGTTGTGATCAGATAAAAAAGTTGTGGCAGTTTTAGTCTTTATTGGATGAATTTATTTCAATATTTGGTAATTTTAAGCATATTTGTATGTCTATGGGATTTTCTATAGAAATGGCTTATTTTGTATCATTTTCACAAATTAAAGGTCACTGCATGCAGATTAAGACTTACAATGGGCTAAAACAGCTATAAATCTTCTTATGTGATGTAGGAAAAATGTTTAAACTAAAATTTATTCAATATTTCTGACACAAAATCATTTTACTACTTGCAAAATAAGGCTGCGGCAGCATAAAAGCTTTTTTGTGTTGAACCTATGAATGCCATATCAAATCAAACTCTCTATATTGGCTTAATCATAGAAAAACCAGTCAAACTAGAATGAAATATAGCTAAACAACACAAAATAGCACATGTAAGGTCTCTGGATTTCATAGAACAAGTCACATAATTGAACATATCCACTATTTCTTGCTGCAGATTTGGCCGTTTTTCCTTGTTTCGCACATGAGTCTTAGACAATTTTTTATCTAAAGTGCTATAACTAGTCTTTTTGCTGTTAAAATCTGTTCAACATCATCCTCTCATGCTAAAAACACCTTTAAGTTTGCATATTGTTCCATTTTTTACATTATTTTACCTTAAAACATTAGTTTTTATTGCTATGTGGGAAAAACCCATTCTAAAATCACATGGTTTATGTACTCCCAAACACAATTTAGAACTTAATTTTCATATGAATATGGTGTTTTTTGTCTTATTTTGTAAGCTTATTGTGTATTTAACATTTTAAACCCTTTTTGGACTCAATATTTAATTTCCTTTCTTAAAAAATTCCCATGACCATATATGTACCCCTCAATAAGGCTAAAATGGCTTATTTCGTATCCGCAAATATGGGAGAGGGCCAAAATTTGAAACCATTCAGATATTTCACTAAAACTTGTGTTTTCCATGCTCAAAGAACATAATGTTATTGATTTCAGTCAACAGTTTTGTTAAATTTTATGAAATAAAAAAAATTTAGCCAAATAGGCCTCATGGGTTTTCCTGGTGTTTCTTCGAGCAAAATTCTTAAATGCAAACAGTGTTTTAAAGTGCTTATAATTTCAATGTTATTGGTCTGATCACTTTGAAACTTGGCAGTTAAGTTGGAAAAAGACTATTCTATGTGAATACAATTTTATTAGACTGTCCGAGGCTTTTCTGAGGACTATTAGGTACGAGGTTGCAGTTAGCTCCCTTCAATTTTCGTTGTCCAGTAATATAGTTCTTATAAAAACATAGTATTTCCTTCAAATTCTATTGTAATGTTAATTTAAATGATAAAAAGACAATCTTTGAATGAAATGAGAGATGAATGATTGTAGATATTGATCAAATTTGAGTTTTTTGGAAATTCAGTGATAAAGTTGTGATTCGGCTTAGTGCAAAAAGGTGAATTTTACAATTTTTATGCTCTTCCGCCTTGACCCCCAGAGGGGTCAAATTTAAATAAAATTTTCTACAACGTTAAACGGTAAAATTTTCTGAATTTTTCACCAATTTATGGAAAGCTAATAAATTTTATGTGGTCAAAATTTCTTTAGAAAAAAAATGGTGCAATTTTTTTAAATTCACAAAACGTTATATTGAAAATGCATTGCGAGCTAACTACCACCTCGTGCCTTATTAGAGGGGGGAGGGTGGTCTGTGTACAAGTGTTGCAGTTATCAAGTAATGAAAAATGTGGTCTTGTTGTGATCAGATAAAAAAGTTGTGGCAGTTTTAGTCTTTATTGGATGAATTTATTTCAATATTTGGTAATTTTAAGCATATTTGTATGTCTATGGGATTTTCTATAGAAATGGCTTATTTTGTATCATTTTCACAAATTAAAGGTCACTGCATGCAGATTAAGACTTACAATGGGCTAAAACAGCTATAAATCTTCTTATGTGATGTAGGAAAAATGTTTAAACTAAAATTTATTCAATATTTCTGACACAAAATCATTTTACTACTTGCAAAATAAGGCTGCGGCAGCATAAAAGCTTTTTTGTGTTGAACCTATGAATGCCATATCAAATCAAACTCTCTATATTGGCTTAATCATAGAAAAACCAGTCAAACTAGAATGAAATATAGCTAAACAACACAAAATAGCACATGTAAGGTCTCTGGATTTCATAGAACAAGTCACATAATTGAACATATCCACTATTTCTTGCTGCAGATTTGGCCGTTTTTCCTTGTTTCGCACATGAGTCTTAGACAATTTTTTATCTAAAGTGCTATAACTAGTCTTTTTGCTGTTAAAATCTGTTCAACATCATCCTCTCATGCTAAAAACACCTTTAAGTATGCATATTGTTCCATTTTTTACATTATTTTACCTTAAAACATTAGTTTTTATTGCTATGTGGGAAAAACCCATTCTAAAATCACATGGTTTATGTACTCCCAAACACAATTTAGAACTTAATTTTCATATGAATATGGTGTTTTTTGTCTTATTTTGTAAGCTTATTGTGTATTTAACATTTTAAACCCTTTTTGGACTCAATATTTAATTTCCTTTCTTAAAAAATTCCCATGACCATATATGTACCCCTCAATAAGGCTAAAATGGCTTATTTCGTATCCGCAAATATGGGAGAGGGCCAAAATTTGAAACCATTCAGATATTTCACTAAAACTTGTGTTTTCCATGCTCAAAGAACATAATGTTATTGATTTCAGTCAACAGTTTTGTTAAATTTTATGAAATAAAAAAAATTTAGCCAAATAGGCCTCATGGGTTTTCCTGGTGTTTCTTCGAGCAAAATTCTTAAATGCAAACAGTGTTTTAAAGTGCTTATAATTTCAATGTTATTGGTCTGATCACTTTGAAACTTGGCAGTTAAGTTGGAAAAAGACTATTCTATGTGAATACAATTTTATTAGACTGTCCGAGGCTTTTCTGAGGACTATTAGGTACGAGGTTGCAGTTAGCTCCCTTCAATTTTCGTTGTCCAGTAATATAGTTCTTATAAAAACATAGTATTTCCTTCAAATTCTATTGTAATGTTAATTTAAATGATAAAAAGACAATCTTTGAATGAAATGAGAGATGAATGATTGTAGATATTGATCAAATTTGAGTTTTTTGGAAATTCAGTGATAAAGTTGTGATTCGGCTTAGTGCAAAAAGGTGAATTTTACAATTTTTATGCTCTTCCGCCTTGACCCCCAGAGGGGTCAAATTTAAATAAAATTTTCTACAACGTTAAACGGTAAAATTTTCTGAATTTTTCACCAATTTATGGAAAGCTAATAAATTTTATGTGGTCAAAATTTCTTTAGAAAAAAAATGGTGCAATTTTTTTAAATTCACAAAACGTTATATTGAAAATGCATTGCGAGCTAACTACCACCTCGTGCCTTATTAGAGGGGGGAGGGTGGTCTGTGTACAAGTGTTGCAGTTATCAAGTAATGAAAAATGTGGTCTTGTTGTGATCAGATAAAAAAGTTGTGGCAGTTTTAGTCTTTATTGGATGAATTTATTTCAATATTTGGTAATTTTAAGCATATTTGTATGTCTATGGGATTTTCTATAGAAATGGCTTATTTTGTATCATTTTCACAAATTAAAGGTCACTGCATGCAGATTAAGACTTACAATGGGCTAAAACAGCTATAAATCTTCTTATGTGATGTAGGAAAAATGTTTAAACTAAAATTTATTCAATATTTCTGACACAAAATCATTTTACTACTTGCAAAATAAGGCTGCGGCAGCATAAAAGCTTTTTTGTGTTGAACCTATGAATGCCATATCAAATCAAACTCTCTATATTGGCTTAATCATAGAAAAACCAGTCAAACTAGAATGAAATATAGCTAAACAACACAAAATAGCACATGTAAGGTCTCTGGATTTCATAGAACAAGTCACATAATTGAACATATCCACTATTTCTTGCTGCAGATTTGGCCGTTTTTCCTTGTTTCGCACATGAGTCTTAGACAATTTTTTATCTAAAGTGCTATAACTAGTCTTTTTGCTGTTAAAATCTGTTCAACATCATCCTCTCATGCTAAAAACACCTTTAAGTTTGCATATTGTTCCATTTTTTACATTATTTTACCTTAAAACATTAGTTTTTATTGCTATGTGGGAAAAACCCATTCTAAAATCACATGGTTTATGTACTCCCAAACACAATTTAGAACTTAATTTTCATATGAATATGGTGTTTTTTGTCTTATTTTGTAAGCTTATTGTGTATTTAACATTTTAAACCCTTTTTGGACTCAATATTTAATTTCCTTTCTTAAAAAATTCCCATGACCATATATGTACCCCTCAATAAGGCTAAAATGGCTTATTTCGTATCCGCAAATATGGGAGAGGGCCAAAATTTGAAACCATTCAGATATTTCACTAAAACTTGTGTTTTCCATGCTCAAAGAACATAATGTTATTGATTTCAGTCAACAGTTTTGTTAAATTTTATGAAATAAAAAAAATTTAGCCAAATAGGCCTCATGGGTTTTCCTGGTGTTTCTTCGAGCAAAATTCTTAAATGCAAACAGTGTTTTAAAGTGCTTATAATTTCAATGTTATTGGTCTGATCACTTTGAAACTTGGCAGTTAAGTTGGAAAAAGACTATTCTATGTGAATACAATTTTATTAGACTGTCCGAGGCTTTTCTGAGGACTATTAGGTACGAGGTTGCAGTTAGCTCCCTTCAATTTTCGTTGTCCAGTAATATAGTTCTTATAAAAACATAGTATTTCCTTCAAATTCTATTGTAATGTTAATTTAAATGATAAAAAGACAATCTTTGAATGAAATGAGAGATGAATGATTGTAGATATTGATCAAATTTGAGTTTTTTGGAAATTCAGTGATAAAGTTGTGATTCGGCTTAGTGCAAAAAGGTGAATTTTACAATTTTTATGCTCTTCCGCCTTGACCCCCAGAGGGGTCAAATTTAAATAAAATTTTCTACAACGTTAAACGGTAAAATTTTCTGAATTTTTCACCAATTTATGGAAAGCTAATAAATTTTATGTGGTCAAAATTTCTTTAGAAAAAAAATGGTGCAATTTTTTTAAATTCACAAAACGTTATATTGAAAATGCATTGCGAGCTAACTACCACCTCGTGCCTTATTAGAGGGGGGAGGGTGGTCTGTGTACAAGTGTTGCAGTTATCAAGTAATGAAAAATGTGGTCTTGTTGTGATCAGATAAAAAAGTTGTGGCAGTTTTAGTCTTTATTGGATGAATTTATTTCAATATTTGGTAATTTTAAGCATATTTGTATGTCTATGGGATTTTCTATAGAAATGGCTTATTTTGTATCATTTTCACAAATTAAAGGTCACTGCATGCAGATTAAGACTTACAATGGGCTAAAACAGCTATAAATCTTCTTATGTGATGTAGGAAAAATGTTTAAACTAAAATTTATTCAATATTTCTGACACAAAATCATTTTACTACTTGCAAAATAAGGCTGCGGCAGCATAAAAGCTTTTTTGTGTTGAACCTATGAATGCCATATCAAATCAAACTCTCTATATTGGCTTAATCATAGAAAAACCAGTCAAACTAGAATGAAATATAGCTAAACAACACAAAATAGCACATGTAAGGTCTCTGGATTTCATAGAACAAGTCACATAATTGAACATATCCACTATTTCTTGCTGCAGATTTGGCCGTTTTTCCTTGTTTCGCACATGAGTCTTAGACAATTTTTTATCTAAAGTGCTATAACTAGTCTTTTTGCTGTTAAAATCTGTTCAACATCATCCTCTCATGCTAAAAACACCTTTAAGTTTGCATATTGTTCCATTTTTTACATTATTTTACCTTAAAACATTAGTTTTTATTGCTATGTGGGAAAAACCCATTCTAAAATCACATGGTTTATGTACTCCCAAACACAATTTAGAACTTAATTTTCATATGAATATGGTGTTTTTTGTCTTATTTTGTAAGCTTATTGTGTATTTAACATTTTAAACCCTTTTTGGACTCAATATTTAATTTCCTTTCTTAAAAAATTCCCATGACCATATATGTACCCCTCAATAAGGCTAAAATGGCTTATTTCGTATCCGCAAATATGGGAGAGGGCCAAAATTTGAAACCATTCAGATATTTCACTAAAACTTGTGTTTTCCATGCTCAAAGAACATAATGTTATTGATTTCAGTCAACAGTTTTGTTAAATTTTATGAAATAAAAAAAATTTAGCCAAATAGGCCTCATGGGTTTTCCTGGTGTTTCTTCGAGCAAAATTCTTAAATGCAAACAGTGTTTTAAAGTGCTTATAATTTCAATGTTATTGGTCTGATCACTTTGAAACTTGGCAGTTAAGTTGGAAAAAGACTATTCTATGTGAATACAATTTTATTAGACTGTCCGAGGCTTTTCTGAGGACTATTAGGTACGAGGTTGCAGTTAGCTCCCTTCAATTTTCGTTGTCCAGTAATATAGTTCTTATAAAAACATAGTATTTCCTTCAAATTCTATTGTAATGTTAATTTAAATGATAAAAAGACAATCTTTGAATGAAATGAGAGATGAATGATTGTAGATATTGATCAAATTTGAGTTTTTTGGAAATTCAGTGATAAAGTTGTGATTCGGCTTAGTGCAAAAAGGTGAATTTTACAATTTTTATGCTCTTCCGCCTTGACCCCCAGAGGGGTCAAATTTAAATAAAATTTTCTACAACGTTAAACGGTAAAATTTTCTGAATTTTTCACCAATTTATGGAAAGCTAATAAATTTTATGTGGTCAAAATTTCTTTAGAAAAAAAATGGTGCAATTTTTTTAAATTCACAAAACGTTATATTGAAAATGCATTGCGAGCTAACTACCACCTCGTGCCTTATTAGAGGGGGGAGGGTGGTCTGTGTACAAGTGTTGCAGTTATCAAGTAATGAAAAATGTGGTCTTGTTGTGATCAGATAAAAAAGTTGTGGCAGTTTTAGTCTTTATTGGATGAATTTATTTCAATATTTGGTAATTTTAAGCATATTTGTATGTCTATGGGATTTTCTATAGAAATGGCTTATTTTGTATCATTTTCACAAATTAAAGGTCACTGCATGCAGATTAAGACTTACAATGGGCTAAAACAGCTATAAATCTTCTTATGTGATGTAGGAAAAATGTTTAAACTAAAATTTATTCAATATTTCTGACACAAAATCATTTTACTACTTGCAAAATAAGGCTGCGGCAGCATAAAAGCTTTTTTGTGTTGAACCTATGAATGCCATATCAAATCAAACTCTCTATATTGGCTTAATCATAGAAAAACCAGTCAAACTAGAATGAAATATAGCTAAACAACACAAAATAGCACATGTAAGGTCTCTGGATTTCATAGAACAAGTCACATAATTGAACATATCCACTATTTCTTGCTGCAGATTTGGCCGTTTTTCCTTGTTTCGCACATGAGTCTTAGACAATTTTTTATCTAAAGTGCTATAACTAGTCTTTTTGCTGTTAAAATCTGTTCAACATCATCCTCTCATGCTAAAAACACCTTTAAGTTTGCATATTGTTCCATTTTTTACATTATTTTACCTTAAAACATTAGTTTTTATTGCTATGTGGGAAAAACCCATTCTAAAATCACATGGTTTATGTACTCCCAAACACAATTTAGAACTTAATTTTCATATGAATATGGTGTTTTTTGTCTTATTTTGTAAGCTTATTGTGTATTTAACATTTTAAACCCTTTTTGGACTCAATATTTAATTTCCTTTCTTAAAAAATTCCCATGACCATATATGTACCCCTCAATAAGGCTAAAATGGCTTATTTCGTATCCGCAAATATGGGAGAGGGCCAAAATTTGAAACCATTCAGATATTTCACTAAAACTTGTGTTTTCCATGCTCAAAGAACATAATGTTATTGATTTCAGTCAACAGTTTTGTTAAATTTTATGAAATAAAAAAAATTTAGCCAAATAGGCCTCATGGGTTTTCCTGGTGTTTCTTCGAGCAAAATTCTTAAATGCAAACAGTGTTTTAAAGTGCTTATAATTTCAATGTTATTGGTCTGATCACTTTGAAACTTGGCAGTTAAGTTGGAAAAAGACTATTCTATGTGAATACAATTTTATTAGACTGTCCGAGGCTTTTCTGAGGACTATTAGGTACGAGGTTGCAGTTAGCTCCCTTCAATTTTCGTTGTCCAGTAATATAGTTCTTATAAAAACATAGTATTTCCTTCAAATTCTATTGTAATGTTAATTTAAATGATAAAAAGACAATCTTTGAATGAAATGAGAGATGAATGATTGTAGATATTGATCAAATTTGAGTTTTTTGGAAATTCAGTGATAAAGTTGTGATTCGGCTTAGTGCAAAAAGGTGAATTTTACAATTTTTATGCTCTTCCGCCTTGACCCCCAGAGGGGTCAAATTTAAATAAAATTTTCTACAACGTTAAACGGTAAAATTTTCTGAATTTTTCACCAATTTATGGAAAGCTAATAAATTTTATGTGGTCAAAATTTCTTTAGAAAAAAAATGGTGCAATTTTTTTAAATTCACAAAACGTTATATTGAAAATGCATTGCGAGCTAACTACCACCTCGTGCCTTATTAGAGGGGGGAGGGTGGTCTGTGTACAAGTGTTGCAGTTATCAAGTAATGAAAAATGTGGTCTTGTTGTGATCAGATAAAAAAGTTGTGGCAGTTTTAGTCTTTATTGGATGAATTTATTTCAATATTTGGTAATTTTAAGCATATTTGTATGTCTATGGGATTTTCTATAGAAATGGCTTATTTTGTATCATTTTCACAAATTAAAGGTCACTGCATGCAGATTAAGACTTACAATGGGCTAAAACAGCTATAAATCTTCTTATGTGATGTAGGAAAAATGTTTAAACTAAAATTTATTCAATATTTCTGACACAAAATCATTTTACTACTTGCAAAATAAGGCTGCGGCAGCATAAAAGCTTTTTTGTGTTGAACCTATGAATGCCATATCAAATCAAACTCTCTATATTGGCTTAATCATAGAAAAACCAGTCAAACTAGAATGAAATATAGCTAAACAACACAAAATAGCACATGTAAGGTCTCTGGATTTCATAGAACAAGTCACATAATTGAACATATGTAGTAGGGTGATTTTTATGTATTTTTATATTTTGGATTGTTATTATGGTTATTAATATGCTATAATAAAGTATGTTTGCAAATTTATTGAATTTAGATGTTTTATTATTTTTGTACTCATATGTCACAGTGCTGATGGTACTTTGATTTTGCACCTGAGATTTCTAGGTAGTATGTTAATTAGTTCAGGTATTTTCCTTTGATCTTTTATTGGTTGTTTTTGGTCATGTGATATACTTTGGTGGGAAAACTTGTTTTTCAAGTTCTCTTTGATTTCACTTTTTGAAGATATTACAGTTTAATTTCCAGTTGCCATATTTGTTTAGTTTCCATTTCTATATTTTTCACACTTTTTGGACATTTGGACTATTTATACTATTCTACATTCTTGGAGATTTATATTTCATTGGAAGGTCAGTTTTATTCTTATACTAATCATTATTAATTGTCTTTGCCAATACTTATTACCCTGCAGTATGAGATCTGTATGGATGTGTAATATACAGTAAAACACATAAAAAAACTATAAACATGGAATAAACTTTATTATGAGAAACAAATCTAAACTTTTATTAAAAACAGTATAAAGATAAAAAAATCAACCAGATATGAAGTACCAAGTTCAGAATGCATATGAGAGTTACTATTTTAACTTTGAAATAAATAATATGATTCATAGAGTAAATAGAAGTTTTTTTATATATATATTTGCTTGATAGGTATTTTTGAGATATGAGTTTGTCATGAGAACTCATGACTTATAAACCCTAATTTTTATATTCAGATTTAAGATGTGAAGACCTTGTACTGTTATTTAAACCCAGCGGGTAACCTTTACACCTACATGTGAGGTAAGGTCTATATTGTTTTTATGTTTTAATTAATATTTCTGTTTGCTTTGTTTGTTTGCTTATTTAACACAAGTTTGCTATTTTTTTTTTATGTTCGGAATTAGAGTATTTTTCAAGCTCTAAATGTAGTATAAAAGAATCTGTTATGTTTGTCATAAGAGATATACAAATGTCTGTTCTTTATAAGACATCAGTTTATTTTTGCAAGCTTCTTGTGGAATACGTGCACATGCGATCATATAGTACTGATTGGTATATTTAATTTTATTGATTTTCCGTATGGCAATTATTGTAGTATTTACGATTAAGCTAGAGTTATTCCTCTTTGAGCCATACTCATGATATTTATATTTTTATAGGGATTTTCTTATCATTGATTCGACTAAATAAAGAATCCAAAACCTTGAGATATTGGTTATAGTTTTTATTCGCCCGAAGGATCATCGATACATGAGCCCGGCTACAAATGGCGCCCAACGTGAATTTAGCGATTTGATTTTGATTTACCCGTACGGGACCAGGACAGTTCTTCACTATTTTGGTACATAATCTAGGACGTTCATCTACTTCCGGTACATGTGTTTTGGATTTGACAGTTTTTCTACACTTCAACTCTTCAAGATTCTTAAAGATTCTGGATAGGATGTGAGTGAAATCAGTGTTATATGGTCATTTATATGTTGTGTATTGTACTGTGTATACTGTCTATTTATGTCATTCATGTTTTATTTGTATACGAGCATTTAAACTTAGAGAATTGACACGATAAACTTTACAATTTTGAAACTCGATTTTGTCACTTTTACATTCGATTTTTGAAATTTACTTTTGTTTCATTGATACATTACTGATCAAGTTTACTGTTCACATACACCGCATCGCATTGTTGTGTGACATGTTTACTGAGATTTTGATTGAAACTTTTACAAATTGAGACTCAAGTCACACTTTGAAAAAAAACCAGACCCCCCCTTAGGTCAAGGTCACAGAACCGGAAGTGAAGACACACCCCCTCAAATGTAAACAAATAGTATTGTGACTTACATGTAAGGTTAAAGTAAGTGATTTTGACTTACTTTATAGAACTTTAGTCACATTTTTGTTATTTATTTTCTAAATTTACATACACGCCTTTGGTGTTTAATTTAGTTTAGGATACAGATAAAAACTTACACTTTATACGTCGCAGGATAGGTTTATGTGTATTGTGTATGTTATTTGTATATGTCTTGTGTTACATGTATTTAGAATGTGTCTTTGTATATGTATATGTCTTGTCTGATGTAATGTGATATCATTGTGTGCATTTTTGTTTAAAACAAGTTAAACTTCAAATTTAAATAGGTTTAAATATTATTTAAATTTCAGTTAAAGTACTTAAACATTCTACCTGTTCGAGTGTAGTCAGTATGCGTTGATATACCTATCCCATTCCATATCTTACTAGCATTTGACTTTCATACTTTGTAGATACTCCTCTAGTTATAAGGTTGTTTATTCTCTAGTTGAGGTAGTGAGTTTGTCTACTTTTGGGACTTTGATTTGACACATAGTTGAGGTTTATCTTGTAGTTTTTCATTGTGTGTTGGTGTAGTACCTAGTTTAGTTGGTAGACCCTATATAGTTGCATAGTTGATCAGCCTTTACCCTGGGCAGCTAACGTAAAAGATTAGCTTGTCTATTTTGTTAGATTTTTCAGGTTGAAAGTTGTACAGAGTTTGCTGAATTTACACAGTAGGTACGTATAGCATGTTTTATAGTTGATTATTTTATATTGTGTGTATTTTTCATTGTGACTTAGTACTTTATTTTATATCATTGTATTATATCTTTAGGACTTTGATTTATTTTTGATTTTTAGAGTCATTTTGTGTATTTGATTGTCTTGATTGTATTTATTTGTTGACTTTGTAGATAGTTTGTTGACATAGTCTGATTTTTCAGATTTGTTTACAGCCTACATGTTTGATGTCATAGTCTGATTTTTCAGATAGTGATTTTTGCAGCATTTATCATTATTTAGTTTATTTATTTCAGATTTTGACAGTTTTAGATCACCTGTCAATTGCGTCGCATAGACAGAGTGACTTTAGTATACTGATATTGTAGATTTTGATTTCAGTTCACTTTACTTTCATCATTTGATTTACTTTGTATTTCTTTATTTGACTTTACTTTTATTTTACTGAAGTTTAGTTAGATTTTGACTTACACTTTAGATTGAGATTACTTTAGACTTATTTATTAGTTATTTAGATTTCAGTCATCACCTTAGCAGTTATTTGCGCTTAGTGATTTTGATTTACATTTATTACATTTGTACTTAGTTTATTTATTTAGTATACTGTAGTACATCATGTCTAGTCCAAAGAAGGCGGAGCAGAAGAAAGAGAAGGAACAGTATGATTTGATGATGTCATCCTTTAAGACCATGGGATTAGAACCAAAGGGAGATAACTTGAAGGAACTCCAACAGTGGATAGCTTCATACAAGTTAGCTCAGACCCCTCATGCTTTGACTTTACCAGAACCAGTAGGCGGAGCCAGAGCAAGGGTACAAGATACTGATACCAGGCCTCTAATTAAAACAGAAGTACCTCAAGCGTCACCAGATGTAGCTCAAGCTTCACCAGCCGCATCATCATCATCATATCCACCGAAGGTGCGAAGTTTTTCTGGAGGTGACAACAAGAACGAGACTCCATATGATCTTTGGAAGTATGAGGTGAATCTTACGTTGAGTAATCCATCATACAGTAGAGAGCAGAAGGAATATGCCATTCGTCGATCATTACAAGGATCCGCTGCTAGAGTTGTCATGTACCAAGGACTTAACACATCCCTTGAGAAGATTTTGGAGACATTGGATAGCATGTATGGACATGTGGAAAACCGGGAACAACTCATGGCCGAATTCTACAGCGCAAGACAGAAGGAAAACGAAGATGTTACAGCTTGGAGTACAAGGTTGGAAGACATTTTAGGTAAAGGATTAGAAAGAGGTATGGTTCGATTTGAAGATGCTGACAGAATGTTACACTCCATGTTATGGACAGGATTGAGGCAAGAACTGAAGGACATTAGTGGATACAAGCACGACACCATACCAGAGTTCAACAAGTTAAGAGTTGCTTTGAGGCAGATAGAGAAGGACCATATGCCAAAGAAACCTGATAAGACTAGTAAGCCAAACACATCCAAATCAGCGTCAAAGCCAGAAGATGACTCAGAGATTAAAGAGTTAAGAGGAATGGTACAACAACTTACTCAAACAGTTACTTCTATGAATGAACAGTACCAGCAGTATAGAGGTAGAGGAGGTTATAGAGGTAGAAGATGGAACAACAGATCATACCCAAGACAGAACAACCAGGACAGACAATGGTATCAACAACAACAAGAGACACCGAATCAACAACAACCACCTGAAGAAAAGCAAGCAACTTCTTTATACGACGAACCAAAATGCTACAGGTGTGGACAGTATGGTCACTACAAGAGAGGATGTGCTGTAAGACTAGACCATTACAGAGGACATTTAAACGAGAAGAAGCCTATGACGAGGGACCAGCCCTAGGCTTGATGAAGAATATAAGCGGTCCCAGTGTAAGGAACAACAGAGTTAAGGAGATACCAGCAGGAATTTTTGGAAAACCAACAGAGACAACTGTTTTACTAGAGGGAATAGAGACACCAGCTCTACTGGATACAGGATCCACAGTCACCACCATTAGTAGGACCTTTTACGATCAACACTTATTTAGGCTACCGCTGCAGAACTTAGATGAACTTTTGGATATCGAATGTGCTGGAGGGACACAGCTACCATACGATGGCATTGTACAGGTAAGTATTTCTACACCAGGAGACGCCAACGACACCAGCCACCCATATTTAGCACTGATAGTTCCAGACAGCAGATACAACACCCATGTGCCAGTCTTGATTGGAACCAATGTATTCGATGTTATGCTAAAGGATTTAATGCAGAGCCACGGAGAACGATATCTTCAAACAGCCAGATTGACAACACCGTGGTACACGACTTTTCGATGTGTGTCTATGAGGGAGCGAATTTTGAAGAAGAACAACAACCGACTAGCAGTAATAAGGAATGCTCAGCAGGAGAGAATCATCATACCACCCAACACCACAATGGAGATACAGGGATATTGTGAGAAAGAGATGATTTACCACACCACTCCATCTATACACCATCCTTCATCCTTAGCTTATGAAGTCAACCTAGATGTAGAGCCAAGAGTGCACCAGTATAGATATAAGGACAACGGAAGAGTAAAGGTACAGTTAGCCAACATGACCAACCAGACAGTATCCATACCACCGAAGGGAATCTTATGTGAGTTACAGCCAGTAAGTATTGAGCCAGTGCAACCAGAGGAGACATATCAGGAAGACAGATCATTGTTGGAGAAGATGGAGATTATGAAGAGCGATTTGACAGAAGAAGAACTAAGCAGAGGTGAGGATTTGATTTTAAGATACCATGATATATTTTCTAGAGGAGACAGAGATTTAGGCCATACCAACGAGGTTCAACACCGGATAGATTTGTTAGATGAAAGACCATTCAAGCAGAAATACCGCAGAATACCACCAGCGATGTATGAAGAAGTGAGAGACCATCTTAGACAGCTTTTAGATGCAGGAGTGATCAGACCATCCCATTCACCCTATGCCTCTAATGTAGTCTTAGTGAAGAAGCGTGATAATAGCCTCAGAATGTGCGTGGATTATAGAATGCTCAACAATCTTACGAAGAAAGACAGTTATGCGTTACCTAGAATTGAAGAGCTTTTGGATTGTCTAGCAGGTAACAGTTTCTTTTCCACCATAGATCTTAAGTCAGGATACCATCAGGTAGAGATTTTGGAGAGCCATAAGGAGAGAAGTGCCTTTTGCGTAGGACCTTTAGGATTTTTTGAGTTTAATAGGATGCCATTTGGACTCACCAATGCCCCTGCAACATTTCAACGTCTCATGGAAACAGTTTTACAAGATCTTAACCTTAGAATATGTTGTGTTTTTATAGATGATGTTATAATTTTTGGAAAGGACTATGAAGATCACTTAAAGAATCTAAAGTTAGTATTTGACAGGATGAGGAGTGCCAACCTGAAATTATCACCAAAGAAATGTGAATTCTTTAAGAGAAAAGTGAAGTTTGTTGGTCACGTGGTGTCAGAACAAGGAATAGAGATCGACCCTAGTAAGACGGAGAAGATTGTGAATTGGCCGAAACCTGAAACACCAGAAGATGTCAGGAGATTTTTGGGACTAGTTGGATACTACCGCCGCTTTATCAAGAACTTTAGCAAGGTGAGCCGTCCACTTACAGACTTAATGCCAGTACCAAAGAAGAAACACCAGAAGAATAAGACCAAGACACAGAAGAAAGAGTGGAAATGGGGAGAAGCACAAGACAAGGCTTTTGAACATCTTAAAGAGAGGTTAACAACATCACCCATACTTGCCTATCCTGACTATGCCCTACAATACGAGTTGCATACAGATGCTTCAGGCGATGCCTTGGGAGCAGTTCTTTACCAAGAGCAGGATGGAGTCAAAAGAGTTATCAGCTATGCCAGCCGTGGGTTGAACAGAGCGGAGAAGAACTACCCGCCACACAAGCGAGAATTCTTAGCTTTAAAGTGGGCCATATGCGACAAATTCAAAGACTACCTTATGGATGGAAAGATGTTTACTGTGCTGACCGACAACAATCCGGTAACATACGTATTGACAACAGCAAAGTTGGATGCCACAGGCCATCGTTGGCTAGCAGCACTATCAGCATTTTACTTCGAGATCAAGTACAGGCCAGGTAAAAGTAACGCAGATGCCGATGCCCTGAGTAGATTGCCAGAGACCATCACGAGCGAGGCAGTGCAGGCTATTTGTTCAACAGTACAACAACCCTATGTAGAGAGCTTGGCAGTATCACCAGAAGTTTTAGATTTAGAGCAGGATATGACAGCAACAGATTTAACCAACATGGTAGATTGGAGAGATGCACAGACACAGGATAAGTATATTAGACAGGTTAGAGAGTATTTGGAACAGGAAAAGACACCAACAAGGAAGGAGACAGGAGGAAACCCATTCAGCAGAGAGTTCAACAGATTGGTAATCATAGAAGGTATAGTATATAGGAAGACGACCATAGAGGAGGAGGATAAACATCAACTTTTATTGCCATCAGTTCATATCCAGACAGTATTGCAAGCATTACATGATGACATGGGCCATCAAGGTAGAGACAGAACATCATCACTGATTAGAGACAGGTTTTATTGGCCAGGGATGTATAGAGACATAGAGGAATGGATAGAGAAATGTGGAAGATGTCTGAGGAGAAAAACACCATTGAATCAGAGAGCACCATTAGTACCCATAGTTACATCATCACCCTTGGAACTTGTATGCATGGACTATCTGACCCTAGAAACATCGAAGGGAGGATTTCAGCACATACTAGTTATATGCGACCATTTCACCAGGTACGCCCAAGCCATACCCACCAGAAACCAGCTAGCAAGAACAACAGCTGAAGCTTTATACCATCACTTCATAGTACATTATGGACTTCCAGAGAGGATTCATTCAGACCAGGGGGCTAATTTTGAGAGCCAGATTATCAAGGAACTTTGTCAGATAACAGGTATAAAGAAGTCTAGGACTACCAGCTATCATCCGATGGGTAATGGTATGTGTGAACGAATGAACAGGACATTGCTGAATATGTTAGGATCACTTGAAAGCCACCAGAAGCAGAATTGGAAAGCTTTTATAGGACCAATGGTACATGCTTATAATTGCACCAGGCATGAGTCAACAGGGCAAACACCTTACTTATTGATGTTTGGAAGAAACCCCAGATTACCTATAGATGTGACACTTGGACTAGGGGAGAAAGATCAGCCAAGTACAAGGTATATTACAGGACTTAGACAGAGGATTGAGCAGGCGTACCAACTAGCCAAGGAGAATTCAGAGAAAGCTAGACAGAGACAGAAAGAAGGATATGACATCAAAATCAGAGGAGCAGTTATAAAACCAGGAGATAGGGTATTAGTTAGGATAGTAGCATTTGATGGAAAACACAAGATAGCAGATAGATGGGAACAAGAGCCATATAAGGTTTTGAAACAGCCAAATCAGGATATACCAGTGTATGTTGTGAAAAGAGAAGATGGAGAAGGAAGGATAAGAACTTTACACAGGAATCTGTTATTACCAATTGGATATATAGAAGAAAAACCCATAGTGACACCAAGGAAAAGACCAACACCAGCAGTAAGAAAAACACCAGTACTAAGACCAACACCAGCAGCAAGGAGGAAGAAGGAATTGGAGATGCCATCAGCAGAGACCTTGTCAGAAGACTCTTCAGATGAGGAATCTGAGTATGGGCTGATACCTATACCTCATCAAGGACCTGTGCTTAGTGATACAACCATCACAGATGCGTTCCATGTCCAAGATGTAGGAGGAACAGAAGAACCAGAAGATGAGGACGCTCATCATTCTACAGCCGTCGATGAAGATGATGTTGTAGAACAGGAATCTTTAGTAGATGATGTTTCATCAGAACCAGACATGTTAGCAGATCAGTTAAGTGAAGAGAGTTCAGATGGAGACAGAGAACCAGTTCCAGAAGTTCGCCGTTCTTCCAGAGAACGAAGGCCACCAGCTTGGTTCAGGTCTGGGGAATATGAAACCTCCATGAGCTTACAGTCAGATTGGGAAAGAAGGATCCATTGTTTAGTGTCGTTGTCAACGTCCACAGATTTGCTGAAAGGTTTACATCAGGAGACTGGAAAGACTGTGCTCGGTATTCTTGGAAGTGGAGATAGTTAAGTATGCCGGGACGGCATTTTCCAGCCAGGGGGAGTATGTAGTAGGGTGATTTTTATGTATTTTTATATTTTGGATTGTTATTATGGTTATTAATATGCTATAATAAAGTATGTTTGCAAATTTATTGAATTTAGATGTTTTATTATTTTTGTACTCATATGTCACAGTGCTGATGGTACTTTGATTTTGCACCTGAGATTTCTAGGTAGTATGTTAATTAGTTCAGGTATTTTCCTTTGATCTTTTATTGGTTGTTTTTGGTCATGTGATATACTTTGGTGGGAAAACTTGTTTTTCAAGTTCTCTTTGATTTCACTTTTTGAAGATATTACAGTTTAATTTCCAGTTGCCATATTTGTTTAGTTTCCATTTCTATATTTTTCACACTTTTTGGACATTTGGACTATTTATACTATTCTACATTCTTGGAGATTTATATTTCATTGGAAGGTCAGTTTTATTCTTATACTAATCATTATTAATTGTCTTTGCCAATACTTATTACCCTGCAGTATGAGATCTGTATGGATGTGTAATATACAGTAAAACACATAAAAAAACTATAAACATGGAATAAACTTTATTATGAGAAACAAATCTAAACTTTTATTAAAAACAGTATAAAGATAAAAAAATCAACCAGATATGAAGTACCAAGTTCAGAATGCATATGAGAGTTACTATTTTAACTTTGAAATAAATAATATGATTCATAGAGTAAATAGAAGTTTTTTTATATATATATTTGCTTGATAGGTATTTTTGAGATATGAGTTTGTCATGAGAACTCATGACTTATAAACCCTAATTTTTATATTCAGATTTAAGATGTGAAGACCTTGTACTGTTATTTAAACCCAGCGGGTAACCTTTACACCTACATGTGAGGTAAGGTCTATATTGTTTTTATGTTTTAATTAATATTTCTGTTTGCTTTGTTTGTTTGCTTATTTAACACAAGTTTGCTATTTTTTTTTTATGTTCGGAATTAGAGTATTTTTCAAGCTCTAAATGTAGTATAAAAGAATCTGTTATGTTTGTCATAAGAGATATACAAATGTCTGTTCTTTATAAGACATCAGTTTATTTTTGCAAGCTTCTTGTGGAATACGTGCACATGCGATCATATAGTACTGATTGGTATATTTAATTTTATTGATTTTCCGTATGGCAATTATTGTAGTATTTACGATTAAGCTAGAGTTATTCCTCTTTGAGCCATACTCATGATATTTATATTTTTATAGGGATTTTCTTATCATTGATTCGACTAAATAAAGAATCCAAAACCTTGAGATATTGGTTATAGTTTTTATTCGCCCGAAGGATCATCGATACATGAGCCCGGCTACAATATCCACTATTTCTTGCTGCAGATTTGGCCGTTTTTCCTTGTTTCGCACATGAGTCTTAGACAATTTTTTATCTAAAGTGCTATAACTAGTCTTTTTGCTGTTAAAATCTGTTCAACATCATCCTCTCATGCTAAAAACACCTTTAAGTTTGCATATTGTTCCATTTTTTACATTATTTTACCTTAAAACATTAGTTTTTATTGCTATGTGGGAAAAACCCATTCTAAAATCACATGGTTTATGTACTCCCAAACACAATTTAGAACTTAATTTTCATATGAATATGGTGTTTTTTGTCTTATTTTGTAAGCTTATTGTGTATTTAACATTTTAAACCCTTTTTGGACTCAATATTTAATTTCCTTTCTTAAAAAATTCCCATGACCATATATGTACCCCTCAATAAGGCTAAAATGGCTTATTTCGTATCCGCAAATATGGGAGAGGGCCAAAATTTGAAACCATTCAGATATTTCACTAAAACTTGTGTTTTCCATGCTCAAAGAACATAATGTTATTGATTTCAGTCAACAGTTTTGTTAAATTTTATGAAATAAAAAAAATTTAGCCAAATAGGCCTCATGGGTTTTCCTGGTGTTTCTTCGAGCAAAATTCTTAAATGCAAACAGTGTTTTAAAGTGCTTATAATTTCAATGTTATTGGTCTGATCACTTTGAAACTTGGCAGTTAAGTTGGAAAAAGACTATTCTATGTGAATACAATTTTATTAGACTGTCCGAGGCTTTTCTGAGGACTATTAGGTACGAGGTTGCAGTTAGCTCCCTTCAATTTTCGTTGTCCAGTAATATAGTTCTTATAAAAACATAGTATTTCCTTCAAATTCTATTGTAATGTTAATTTAAATGATAAAAAGACAATCTTTGAATGAAATGAGAGATGAATGATTGTAGATATTGATCAAATTTGAGTTTTTTGGAAATTCAGTGATAAAGTTGTGATTCGGCTTAGTGCAAAAAGGTGAATTTTACAATTTTTATGCTCTTCCGCCTTGACCCCCAGAGGGGTCAAATTTAAATAAAATTTTCTACAACGTTAAACGGTAAAATTTTCTGAATTTTTCACCAATTTATGGAAAGCTAATAAATTTTATGTGGTCAAAATTTCTTTAGAAAAAAAATGGTGCAATTTTTTTAAATTCACAAAACGTTATATTGAAAATGCATTGCGAGCTAACTACCACCTCGTGCCTTATTAGAGGGGGGAGGGTGGTCTGTGTACAAGTGTTGCAGTTATCAAGTAATGAAAAATGTGGTCTTGTTGTGATCAGATAAAAAAGTTGTGGCAGTTTTAGTCTTTATTGGATGAATTTATTTCAATATTTGGTAATTTTAAGCATATTTGTATGTCTATGGGATTTTCTATAGAAATGGCTTATTTTGTATCATTTTCACAAATTAAAGGTCACTGCATGCAGATTAAGACTTACAATGGGCTAAAACAGCTATAAATCTTCTTATGTGATGTAGGAAAAATGTTTAAACTAAAATTTATTCAATATTTCTGACACAAAATCATTTTACTACTTGCAAAATAAGGCTGCGGCAGCATAAAAGCTTTTTTGTGTTGAACCTATGAATGCCATATCAAATCAAACTCTCTATATTGGCTTAATCATAGAAAAACCAGTCAAACTAGAATGAAATATAGCTAAACAACACAAAATAGCACATGTAAGGTCTCTGGATTTCATAGAACAAGTCACATAATTGAACATATCCACTATTTCTTGCTGCAGATTTGGCCGTTTTTCCTTGTTTCGCACATGAGTCTTAGACAATTTTTTATCTAAAGTGCTATAACTAGTCTTTTTGCTGTTAAAATCTGTTCAACATCATCCTCTCATGCTAAAAACACCTTTAAGTTTGCATATTGTTCCATTTTTTACATTATTTTACCTTAAAACATTAGTTTTTATTGCTATGTGGGAAAAACCCATTCTAAAATCACATGGTTTATGTACTCCCAAACACAATTTAGAACTTAATTTTCATATGAATATGGTGTTTTTTGTCTTATTTTGTAAGCTTATTGTGTATTTAACATTTTAAACCCTTTTTGGACTCAATATTTAATTTCCTTTCTTAAAAAATTCCCATGACCATATATGTACCCCTCAATAAGGCTAAAATGGCTTATTTCGTATCCGCAAATATGGGAGAGGGCCAAAATTTGAAACCATTCAGATATTTCACTAAAACTTGTGTTTTCCATGCTCAAAGAACATAATGTTATTGATTTCAGTCAACAGTTTTGTTAAATTTTATGAAATAAAAAAAATTTAGCCAAATAGGCCTCATGGGTTTTCCTGGTGTTTCTTCGAGCAAAATTCTTAAATGCAAACAGTGTTTTAAAGTGCTTATAATTTCAATGTTATTGGTCTGATCACTTTGAAACTTGGCAGTTAAGTTGGAAAAAGACTATTCTATGTGAATACAATTTTATTAGACTGTCCGAGGCTTTTCTGAGGACTATTAGGTACGAGGTTGCAGTTAGCTCCCTTCAATTTTCGTTGTCCAGTAATATAGTTCTTATAAAAACATAGTATTTCCTTCAAATTCTATTGTAATGTTAATTTAAATGATAAAAAGACAATCTTTGAATGAAATGAGAGATGAATGATTGTAGATATTGATCAAATTTGAGTTTTTTGGAAATTCAGTGATAAAGTTGTGATTCGGCTTAGTGCAAAAAGGTGAATTTTACAATTTTTATGCTCTTCCGCCTTGACCCCCAGAGGGGTCAAATTTAAATAAAATTTTCTACAACGTTAAACGGTAAAATTTTCTGAATTTTTCACCAATTTATGGAAAGCTAATAAATTTTATGTGGTCAAAATTTCTTTAGAAAAAAAATGGTGCAATTTTTTTAAATTCACAAAACGTTATATTGAAAATGCATTGCGAGCTAACTACCACCTCGTGCCTTATTAGAGGGGGGAGGGTGGTCTGTGTACAAGTGTTGCAGTTATCAAGTAATGAAAAATGTGGTCTTGTTGTGATCAGATAAAAAAGTTGTGGCAGTTTTAGTCTTTATTGGATGAATTTATTTCAATATTTGGTAATTTTAAGCATATTTGTATGTCTATGGGATTTTCTATAGAAATGGCTTATTTTGTATCATTTTCACAAATTAAAGGTCACTGCATGCAGATTAAGACTTACAATGGGCTAAAACAGCTATAAATCTTCTTATGTGATGTAGGAAAAATGTTTAAACTAAAATTTATTCAATATTTCTGACACAAAATCATTTTACTACTTGCAAAATAAGGCTGCGGCAGCATAAAAGCTTTTTTGTGTTGAACCTATGAATGCCATATCAAATCAAACTCTCTATATTGGCTTAATCATAGAAAAACCAGTCAAACTAGAATGAAATATAGCTAAACAACACAAAATAGCACATGTAAGGTCTCTGGATTTCATAGAACAAGTCACATAATTGAACATATCCACTATTTCTTGCTGCAGATTTGGCCGTTTTTCCTTGTTTCGCACATGAGTCTTAGACAATTTTTTATCTAAAGTGCTATAACTAGTCTTTTTGCTGTTAAAATCTGTTCAACATCATCCTCTCATGCTAAAAACACCTTTAAGTTTGCATATTGTTCCATTTTTTACATTATTTTACCTTAAAACATTAGTTTTTATTGCTATGTGGGAAAAACCCATTCTAAAATCACATGGTTTATGTACTCCCAAACACAATTTAGAACTTAATTTTCATATGAATATGGTGTTTTTTGTCTTATTTTGTAAGCTTATTGTGTATTTAACATTTTAAACCCTTTTTGGACTCAATATTTAATTTCCTTTCTTAAAAAATTCCCATGACCATATATGTACCCCTCAATAAGGCTAAAATGGCTTATTTCGTATCCGCAAATATGGGAGAGGGCCAAAATTTGAAACCATTCAGATATTTCACTAAAACTTGTGTTTTCCATGCTCAAAGAACATAATGTTATTGATTTCAGTCAACAGTTTTGTTAAATTTTATGAAATAAAAAAAATTTAGCCAAATAGGCCTCATGGGTTTTCCTGGTGTTTCTTCGAGCAAAATTCTTAAATGCAAACAGTGTTTTAAAGTGCTTATAATTTCAATGTTATTGGTCTGATCACTTTGAAACTTGGCAGTTAAGTTGGAAAAAGACTATTCTATGTGAATACAATTTTATTAGACTGTCCGAGGCTTTTCTGAGGACTATTAGGTACGAGGTTGCAGTTAGCTCCCTTCAATTTTCGTTGTCCAGTAATATAGTTCTTATAAAAACATAGTATTTCCTTCAAATTCTATTGTAATGTTAATTTAAATGATAAAAAGACAATCTTTGAATGAAATGAGAGATGAATGATTGTAGATATTGATCAAATTTGAGTTTTTTGGAAATTCAGTGATAAAGTTGTGATTCGGCTTAGTGCAAAAAGGTGAATTTTACAATTTTTATGCTCTTCCGCCTTGACCCCCAGAGGGGTCAAATTTAAATAAAATTTTCTACAACGTTAAACGGTAAAATTTTCTGAATTTTTCACCAATTTATGGAAAGCTAATAAATTTTATGTGGTCAAAATTTCTTTAGAAAAAAAATGGTGCAATTTTTTTAAATTCACAAAACGTTATATTGAAAATGCATTGCGAGCTAACTACCACCTCGTGCCTTATTAGAGGGGGGAGGGTGGTCTGTGTACAAGTGTTGCAGTTATCAAGTAATGAAAAATGTGGTCTTGTTGTGATCAGATAAAAAAGTTGTGGCAGTTTTAGTCTTTATTGGATGAATTTATTTCAATATTTGGTAATTTTAAGCATATTTGTATGTCTATGGGATTTTCTATAGAAATGGCTTATTTTGTATCATTTTCACAAATTAAAGGTCACTGCATGCAGATTAAGACTTACAATGGGCTAAAACAGCTATAAATCTTCTTATGTGATGTAGGAAAAATGTTTAAACTAAAATTTATTCAATATTTCTGACACAAAATCATTTTACTACTTGCAAAATAAGGCTGCGGCAGCATAAAAGCTTTTTTGTGTTGAACCTATGAATGCCATATCAAATCAAACTCTCTATATTGGCTTAATCATAGAAAAACCAGTCAAACTAGAATGAAATATAGCTAAACAACACAAAATAGCACATGTAAGGTCTCTGGATTTCATAGAACAAGTCACATAATTGAACATATCCACTATTTCTTGCTGCAGATTTGGCCGTTTTTCCTTGTTTCGCACATGAGTCTTAGACAATTTTTTATCTAAAGTGCTATAACTAGTCTTTTTGCTGTTAAAATCTGTTCAACATCATCCTCTCATGCTAAAAACACCTTTAAGTTTGCATATTGTTCCATTTTTTACATTATTTTACCTTAAAACATTAGTTTTTATTGCTATGTGGGAAAAACCCATTCTAAAATCACATGGTTTATGTACTCCCAAACACAATTTAGAACTTAATTTTCATATGAATATGGTGTTTTTTGTCTTATTTTGTAAGCTTATTGTGTATTTAACATTTTAAACCCTTTTTGGACTCAATATTTAATTTCCTTTCTTAAAAAATTCCCATGACCATATATGTACCCCTCAATAAGGCTAAAATGGCTTATTTCGTATCCGCAAATATGGGAGAGGGCCAAAATTTGAAACCATTCAGATATTTCACTAAAACTTGTGTTTTCCATGCTCAAAGAACATAATGTTATTGATTTCAGTCAACAGTTTTGTTAAATTTTATGAAATAAAAAAAATTTAGCCAAATAGGCCTCATGGGTTTTCCTGGTGTTTCTTCGAGCAAAATTCTTAAATGCAAACAGTGTTTTAAAGTGCTTATAATTTCAATGTTATTGGTCTGATCACTTTGAAACTTGGCAGTTAAGTTGGAAAAAGACTATTCTATGTGAATACAATTTTATTAGACTGTCCGAGGCTTTTCTGAGGACTATTAGGTACGAGGTTGCAGTTAGCTCCCTTCAATTTTCGTTGTCCAGTAATATAGTTCTTATAAAAACATAGTATTTCCTTCAAATTCTATTGTAATGTTAATTTAAATGATAAAAAGACAATCTTTGAATGAAATGAGAGATGAATGATTGTAGATATTGATCAAATTTGAGTTTTTTGGAAATTCAGTGATAAAGTTGTGATTCGGCTTAGTGCAAAAAGGTGAATTTTACAATTTTTATGCTCTTCCGCCTTGACCCCCAGAGGGGTCAAATTTAAATAAAATTTTCTACAACGTTAAACGGTAAAATTTTCTGAATTTTTCACCAATTTATGGAAAGCTAATAAATTTTATGTGGTCAAAATTTCTTTAGAAAAAAAATGGTGCAATTTTTTTAAATTCACAAAACGTTATATTGAAAATGCATTGCGAGCTAACTACCACCTCGTGCCTTATTAGAGGGGGGAGGGTGGTCTGTGTACAAGTGTTGCAGTTATCAAGTAATGAAAAATGTGGTCTTGTTGTGATCAGATAAAAAAGTTGTGGCAGTTTTAGTCTTTATTGGATGAATTTATTTCAATATTTGGTAATTTTAAGCATATTTGTATGTCTATGGGATTTTCTATAGAAATGGCTTATTTTGTATCATTTTCACAAATTAAAGGTCACTGCATGCAGATTAAGACTTACAATGGGCTAAAACAGCTATAAATCTTCTTATGTGATGTAGGAAAAATGTTTAAACTAAAATTTATTCAATATTTCTGACACAAAATCATTTTACTACTTGCAAAATAAGGCTGCGGCAGCATAAAAGCTTTTTTGTGTTGAACCTATGAATGCCATATCAAATCAAACTCTCTATATTGGCTTAATCATAGAAAAACCAGTCAAACTAGAATGAAATATAGCTAAACAACACAAAATAGCACATGTAAGGTCTCTGGATTTCATAGAACAAGTCACATAATTGAACATATCCACTATTTCTTGCTGCAGATTTGGCCGTTTTTCCTTGTTTCGCACATGAGTCTTAGACAATTTTTTATCTAAAGTGCTATAACTAGTCTTTTTGCTGTTAAAATCTGTTCAACATCATCCTCTCATGCTAAAAACACCTTTAAGTTTGCATATTGTTCCATTTTTTACATTATTTTACCTTAAAACATTAGTTTTTATTGCTATGTGGGAAAAACCCATTCTAAAATCACATGGTTTATGTACTCCCAAACACAATTTAGAACTTAATTTTCATATGAATATGGTGTTTTTTGTCTTATTTTGTAAGCTTATTGTGTATTTAACATTTTAAACCCTTTTTGGACTCAATATTTAATTTCCTTTCTTAAAAAATTCCCATGACCATATATGTACCCCTCAATAAGGCTAAAATGGCTTATTTCGTATCCGCAAATATGGGAGAGGGCCAAAATTTGAAACCATTCAGATATTTCACTAAAACTTGTGTTTTCCATGCTCAAAGAACATAATGTTATTGATTTCAGTCAACAGTTTTGTTAAATTTTATGAAATAAAAAAAATTTAGCCAAATAGGCCTCATGGGTTTTCCTGGTGTTTCTTCGAGCAAAATTCTTAAATGCAAACAGTGTTTTAAAGTGCTTATAATTTCAATGTTATTGGTCTGATCACTTTGAAACTTGGCAGTTAAGTTGGAAAAAGACTATTCTATGTGAATACAATTTTATTAGACTGTCCGAGGCTTTTCTGAGGACTAATTAGAGGGGGGAGGGTGGTCTGTGTACAAGTGTTGCAGTTATCAAGTAATGAAAAATGTGGTCTTGTTGTGATCAGATAAAAAAGTTGTGGCAGTTTTAGTCTTTATTGGATGAATTTATTTCAATATTTGGTAATTTTAAGCATATTTGTATGTCTATGGGATTTTCTATAGAAATGGCTTATTTTGTATCATTTTCACAAATTAAAGGTCACTGCATGCAGATTAAGACTTACAATGGGCTAAAACAGCTATAAATCTTCTTATGTGATGTAGGAAAAATGTTTAAACTAAAATTTATTCAATATTTCTGACACAAAATCATTTTACTACTTGCAAAATAAGGCTGCGGCAGCATAAAAGCTTTTTTGTGTTGAACCTATGAATGCCATATCAAATCAAACTCTCTATATTGGCTTAATCATAGAAAAACCAGTCAAACTAGAATGAAATATAGCTAAACAACACAAAATAGCACATGTAAGGTCTCTGGATTTCATAGAACAAGTCACATAATTGAACATATCCACTATTTCTTGCTGCAGATTTGGCCGTTTTTCCTTGTTTCGCACATGAGTCTTAGACAATTTTTTATCTAAAGTGCTATAACTAGTCTTTTTGCTGTTAAAATCTGTTCAACATCATCCTCTCATGCTAAAAACACCTTTAAGTTTGCATATTGTTCCATTTTTTACATTATTTTACCTTAAAACATTAGTTTTTATTGCTATGTGGGAAAAACCCATTCTAAAATCACATGGTTTATGTACTCCCAAACACAATTTAGAACTTAATTTTCATATGAATATGGTGTTTTTTGTCTTATTTTGTAAGCTTATTGTGTATTTAACATTTTAAACCCTTTTTGGACTCAATATTTAATTTCCTTTCTTAAAAAATTCCCATGACCATATATGTACCCCTCAATAAGGCTAAAATGGCTTATTTCGTATCCGCAAATATGGGAGAGGGCCAAAATTTGAAACCATTCAGATATTTCACTAAAACTTGTGTTTTCCATGCTCAAAGAACATAATGTTATTGATTTCAGTCAACAGTTTTGTTAAATTTTATGAAATAAAAAAAATTTAGCCAAATAGGCCTCATGGGTTTTCCTGGTGTTTCTTCGAGCAAAATTCTTAAATGCAAACAGTGTTTTAAAGTGCTTATAATTTCAATGTTATTGGTCTGATCACTTTGAAACTTGGCAGTTAAGTTGGAAAAAGACTATTCTATGTGAATACAATTTTATTAGACTGTCCGAGGCTTTTCTGAGGACTATTATTAGAGGGGGGAGGGTGGTCTGTGTACAAGTGTTGCAGTTATCAAGTAATGAAAAATGTGGTCTTGTTGTGATCAGATAAAAAAGTTGTGGCAGTTTTAGTCTTTATTGGATGAATTTATTTCAATATTTGGTAATTTTAAGCATATTTGTATGTCTATGGGATTTTCTATAGAAATGGCTTATTTTGTATCATTTTCACAAATTAAAGGTCACTGCATGCAGATTAAGACTTACAATGGGCTAAAACAGCTATAAATCTTCTTATGTGATGTAGGAAAAATGTTTAAACTAAAATTTATTCAATATTTCTGACACAAAATCATTTTACTACTTGCAAAATAAGGCTGCGGCAGCATAAAAGCTTTTTTGTGTTGAACCTATGAATGCCATATCAAATCAAACTCTCTATATTGGCTTAATCATAGAAAAACCAGTCAAACTAGAATGAAATATAGCTAAACAACACAAAATAGCACATGTAAGGTCTCTGGATTTCATAGAACAAGTCACATAATTGAACATATCCACTATTTCTTGCTGCAGATTTGGCCGTTTTTCCTTGTTTCGCACATGAGTCTTAGACAATTTTTTATCTAAAGTGCTATAACTAGTCTTTTTGCTGTTAAAATCTGTTCAACATCATCCTCTCATGCTAAAAACACCTTTAAGTTTGCATATTGTTCCATTTTTTACATTATTTTACCTTAAAACATTAGTTTTTATTGCTATGTGGGAAAAACCCATTCTAAAATCACATGGTTTATGTACTCCCAAACACAATTTAGAACTTAATTTTCATATGAATATGGTGTTTTTTGTCTTATTTTGTAAGCTTATTGTGTATTTAACATTTTAAACCCTTTTTGGACTCAATATTTAATTTCCTTTCTTAAAAAATTCCCATGACCATATATGTACCCCTCAATAAGGCTAAAATGGCTTATTTCGTATCCGCAAATATGGGAGAGGGCCAAAATTTGAAACCATTCAGATATTTCACTAAAACTTGTGTTTTCCATGCTCAAAGAACATAATGTTATTGATTTCAGTCAACAGTTTTGTTAAATTTTATGAAATAAAAAAAATTTAGCCAAATAGGCCTCATGGGTTTTCCTGGTGTTTCTTCGAGCAAAATTCTTAAATGCAAACAGTGTTTTAAAGTGCTTATAATTTCAATGTTATTGGTCTGATCACTTTGAAACTTGGCAGTTAAGTTGGAAAAAGACTATTCTATGTGAATACAATTTTATTAGACTGTCCGAGGCTTTTCTGAGGACTATTAGGTACGAGGTTGCAGTTAGCTCCCTTCAATTTTCGTTGTCCAGTAATATAGTTCTTATAAAAACATAGTATTTCCTTCAAATTCTATTGTAATGTTAATTTAAATGATAAAAAGACAATCTTTGAATGAAATGAGAGATGAATGATTGTAGATATTGATCAAATTTGAGTTTTTTGGAAATTCAGTGATAAAGTTGTGATTCGGCTTAGTGCAAAAAGGTGAATTTTACAATTTTTATGCTCTTCCGCCTTGACCCCCAGAGGGGTCAAATTTAAATAAAATTTTCTACAACGTTAAACGGTAAAATTTTCTGAATTTTTCACCAATTTATGGAAAGCTAATAAATTTTATGTGGTCAAAATTTCTTTAGAAAAAAAATGGTGCAATTTTTTTAAATTCACAAAACGTTATATTGAAAATGCATTGCGAGCTAACTACCACCTCGTGCCTTATTAGAGGGGGGAGGGTGGTCTGTGTACAAGTGTTGCAGTTATCAAGTAATGAAAAATGTGGTCTTGTTGTGATCAGATAAAAAAGTTGTGGCAGTTTTAGTCTTTATTGGATGAATTTATTTCAATATTTGGTAATTTTAAGCATATTTGTATGTCTATGGGATTTTCTATAGAAATGGCTTATTTTGTATCATTTTCACAAATTAAAGGTCACTGCATGCAGATTAAGACTTACAATGGGCTAAAACAGCTATAAATCTTCTTATGTGATGTAGGAAAAATGTTTAAACTAAAATTTATTCAATATTTCTGACACAAAATCATTTTACTACTTGCAAAATAAGGCTGCGGCAGCATAAAAGCTTTTTTGTGTTGAACCTATGAATGCCATATCAAATCAAACTCTCTATATTGGCTTAATCATAGAAAAACCAGTCAAACTAGAATGAAATATAGCTAAACAACACAAAATAGCACATGTAAGGTCTCTGGATTTCATAGAACAAGTCACATAATTGAACATATCCACTATTTCTTGCTGCAGATTTGGCCGTTTTTCCTTGTTTCGCACATGAGTCTTAGACAATTTTTTATCTAAAGTGCTATAACTAGTCTTTTTGCTGTTAAAATCTGTTCAACATCATCCTCTCATGCTAAAAACACCTTTAAGTTTGCATATTGTTCCATTTTTTACATTATTTTACCTTAAAACATTAGTTTTTATTGCTATGTGGGAAAAACCCATTCTAAAATCACATGGTTTATGTACTCCCAAACACAATTTAGAACTTAATTTTCATATGAATATGGTGTTTTTTGTCTTATTTTGTAAGCTTATTGTGTATTTAACATTTTAAACCCTTTTTGGACTCAATATTTAATTTCCTTTCTTAAAAAATTCCCATGACCATATATGTACCCCTCAATAAGGCTAAAATGGCTTATTTCGTATCCGCAAATATGGGAGAGGGCCAAAATTTGAAACCATTCAGATATTTCACTAAAACTTGTGTTTTCCATGCTCAAAGAACATAATGTTATTGATTTCAGTCAACAGTTTTGTTAAATTTTATGAAATAAAAAAAATTTAGCCAAATAGGCCTCATGGGTTTTCCTGGTGTTTCTTCGAGCAAAATTCTTAAATGCAAACAGTGTTTTAAAGTGCTTATAATTTCAATGTTATTGGTCTGATCACTTTGAAACTTGGCAGTTAAGTTGGAAAAAGACTATTCTATGTGAATACAATTTTATTAGACTGTCCGAGGCTTTTCTGAGGACTATTAGGTACGAGGTTGCAGTTAGCTCCCTTCAATTTTCGTTGTCCAGTAATATAGTTCTTATAAAAACATAGTATTTCCTTCAAATTCTATTGTAATGTTAATTTAAATGATAAAAAGACAATCTTTGAATGAAATGAGAGATGAATGATTGTAGATATTGATCAAATTTGAGTTTTTTGGAAATTCAGTGATAAAGTTGTGATTCGGCTTAGTGCAAAAAGGTGAATTTTACAATTTTTATGCTCTTCCGCCTTGACCCCCAGAGGGGTCAAATTTAAATAAAATTTTCTACAACGTTAAACGGTAAAATTTTCTGAATTTTTCACCAATTTATGGAAAGCTAATAAATTTTATGTGGTCAAAATTTCTTTAGAAAAAAAATGGTGCAATTTTTTTAAATTCACAAAACGTTATATTGAAAATGCATTGCGAGCTAACTACCACCTCGTGCCTTATTAGAGGGGGGAGGGTGGTCTGTGTACAAGTGTTGCAGTTATCAAGTAATGAAAAATGTGGTCTTGTTGTGATCAGATAAAAAAGTTGTGGCAGTTTTAGTCTTTATTGGATGAATTTATTTCAATATTTGGTAATTTTAAGCATATTTGTATGTCTATGGGATTTTCTATAGAAATGGCTTATTTTGTATCATTTTCACAAATTAAAGGTCACTGCATGCAGATTAAGACTTACAATGGGCTAAAACAGCTATAAATCTTCTTATGTGATGTAGGAAAAATGTTTAAACTAAAATTTATTCAATATTTCTGACACAAAATCATTTTACTACTTGCAAAATAAGGCTGCGGCAGCATAAAAGCTTTTTTGTGTTGAACCTATGAATGCCATATCAAATCAAACTCTCTATATTGGCTTAATCATAGAAAAACCAGTCAAACTAGAATGAAATATAGCTAAACAACACAAAATAGCACATGTAAGGTCTCTGGATTTCATAGAACAAGTCACATAATTGAACATATCCACTATTTCTTGCTGCAGATTTGGCCGTTTTTCCTTGTTTCGCACATGAGTCTTAGACAATTTTTTATCTAAAGTGCTATAACTAGTCTTTTTGCTGTTAAAATCTGTTCAACATCATCCTCTCATGCTAAAAACACCTTTAAGTTTGCATATTGTTCCATTTTTTACATTATTTTACCTTAAAACATTAGTTTTTATTGCTATGTGGGAAAAACCCATTCTAAAATCACATGGTTTATGTACTCCCAAACACAATTTAGAACTTAATTTTCATATGAATATGGTGTTTTTTGTCTTATTTTGTAAGCTTATTGTGTATTTAACATTTTAAACCCTTTTTGGACTCAATATTTAATTTCCTTTCTTAAAAAATTCCCATGACCATATATGTACCCCTCAATAAGGCTAAAATGGCTTATTTCGTATCCGCAAATATGGGAGAGGGCCAAAATTTGAAACCATTCAGATATTTCACTAAAACTTGTGTTTTCCATGCTCAAAGAACATAATGTTATTGATTTCAGTCAACAGTTTTGTTAAATTTTATGAAATAAAAAAAATTTAGCCAAATAGGCCTCATGGGTTTTCCTGGTGTTTCTTCGAGCAAAATTCTTAAATGCAAACAGTGTTTTAAAGTGCTTATAATTTCAATGTTATTGGTCTGATCACTTTGAAACTTGGCAGTTAAGTTGGAAAAAGACTATTCTATGTGAATACAATTTTATTAGACTGTCCGAGGCTTTTCTGAGGACTATTAGGTACGAGGTTGCAGTTAGCTCCCTTCAATTTTCGTTGTCCAGTAATATAGTTCTTATAAAAACATAGTATTTCCTTCAAATTCTATTGTAATGTTAATTTAAATGATAAAAAGACAATCTTTGAATGAAATGAGAGATGAATGATTGTAGATATTGATCAAATTTGAGTTTTTTGGAAATTCAGTGATAAAGTTGTGATTCGGCTTAGTGCAAAAAGGTGAATTTTACAATTTTTATGCTCTTCCGCCTTGACCCCCAGAGGGGTCAAATTTAAATAAAATTTTCTACAACGTTAAACGGTAAAATTTTCTGAATTTTTCACCAATTTATGGAAAGCTAATAAATTTTATGTGGTCAAAATTTCTTTAGAAAAAAAATGGTGCAATTTTTTTAAATTCACAAAACGTTATATTGAAAATGCATTGCGAGCTAACTACCACCTCGTGCCTTATTAGAGGGGGGAGGGTGGTCTGTGTACAAGTGTTGCAGTTATCAAGTAATGAAAAATGTGGTCTTGTTGTGATCAGATAAAAAAGTTGTGGCAGTTTTAGTCTTTATTGGATGAATTTATTTCAATATTTGGTAATTTTAAGCATATTTGTATGTCTATGGGATTTTCTATAGAAATGGCTTATTTTGTATCATTTTCACAAATTAAAGGTCACTGCATGCAGATTAAGACTTACAATGGGCTAAAACAGCTATAAATCTTCTTATGTGATGTAGGAAAAATGTTTAAACTAAAATTTATTCAATATTTCTGACACAAAATCATTTTACTACTTGCAAAATAAGGCTGCGGCAGCATAAAAGCTTTTTTGTGTTGAACCTATGAATGCCATATCAAATCAAACTCTCTATATTGGCTTAATCATAGAAAAACCAGTCAAACTAGAATGAAATATAGCTAAACAACACAAAATAGCACATGTAAGGTCTCTGGATTTCATAGAACAAGTCACATAATTGAACATATCCACTATTTCTTGCTGCAGATTTGGCCGTTTTTCCTTGTTTCGCACATGAGTCTTAGACAATTTTTTATCTAAAGTGCTATAACTAGTCTTTTTGCTGTTAAAATCTGTTCAACATCATCCTCTCATGCTAAAAACACCTTTAAGTTTGCATATTGTTCCATTTTTTACATTATTTTACCTTAAAACATTAGTTTTTATTGCTATGTGGGAAAAACCCATTCTAAAATCACATGGTTTATGTACTCCCAAACACAATTTAGAACTTAATTTTCATATGAATATGGTGTTTTTTGTCTTATTTTGTAAGCTTATTGTGTATTTAACATTTTAAACCCTTTTTGGACTCAATATTTAATTTCCTTTCTTAAAAAATTCCCATGACCATATATGTACCCCTCAATAAGGCTAAAATGGCTTATTTCGTATCCGCAAATATGGGAGAGGGCCAAAATTTGAAACCATTCAGATATTTCACTAAAACTTGTGTTTTCCATGCTCAAAGAACATAATGTTATTGATTTCAGTCAACAGTTTTGTTAAATTTTATGAAATAAAAAAAATTTAGCCAAATAGGCCTCATGGGTTTTCCTGGTGTTTCTTCGAGCAAAATTCTTAAATGCAAACAGTGTTTTAAAGTGCTTATAATTTCAATGTTATTGGTCTGATCACTTTGAAACTTGGCAGTTAAGTTGGAAAAAGACTATTCTATGTGAATACAATTTTATTAGACTGTCCGAGGCTTTTCTGAGGACTATTAGGTACGAGGTTGCAGTTAGCTCCCTTCAATTTTCGTTGTCCAGTAATATAGTTCTTATAAAAACATAGTATTTCCTTCAAATTCTATTGTAATGTTAATTTAAATGATAAAAAGACAATCTTTGAATGAAATGAGAGATGAATGATTGTAGATATTGATCAAATTTGAGTTTTTTGGAAATTCAGTGATAAAGTTGTGATTCGGCTTAGTGCAAAAAGGTGAATTTTACAATTTTTATGCTCTTCCGCCTTGACCCCCAGAGGGGTCAAATTTAAATAAAATTTTCTACAACGTTAAACGGTAAAATTTTCTGAATTTTTCACCAATTTATGGAAAGCTAATAAATTTTATGTGGTCAAAATTTCTTTAGAAAAAAAATGGTGCAATTTTTTTAAATTCACAAAACGTTATATTGAAAATGCATTGCGAGCTAACTACCACCTCGTGCCTTATTAGAGGGGGGAGGGTGGTCTGTGTACAAGTGTTGCAGTTATCAAGTAATGAAAAATGTGGTCTTGTTGTGATCAGATAAAAAAGTTGTGGCAGTTTTAGTCTTTATTGGATGAATTTATTTCAATATTTGGTAATTTTAAGCATATTTGTATGTCTATGGGATTTTCTATAGAAATGGCTTATTTTGTATCATTTTCACAAATTAAAGGTCACTGCATGCAGATTAAGACTTACAATGGGCTAAAACAGCTATAAATCTTCTTATGTGATGTAGGAAAAATGTTTAAACTAAAATTTATTCAATATTTCTGACACAAAATCATTTTACTACTTGCAAAATAAGGCTGCGGCAGCATAAAAGCTTTTTTGTGTTGAACCTATGAATGCCATATCAAATCAAACTCTCTATATTGGCTTAATCATAGAAAAACCAGTCAAACTAGAATGAAATATAGCTAAACAACACAAAATAGCACATGTAAGGTCTCTGGATTTCATAGAACAAGTCACATAATTGAACATATCCACTATTTCTTGCTGCAGATTTGGCCGTTTTTCCTTGTTTCGCACATGAGTCTTAGACAATTTTTTATCTAAAGTGCTATAACTAGTCTTTTTGCTGTTAAAATCTGTTCAACATCATCCTCTCATGCTAAAAACACCTTTAAGTTTGCATATTGTTCCATTTTTTACATTATTTTACCTTAAAACATTAGTTTTTATTGCTATGTGGGAAAAACCCATTCTAAAATCACATGGTTTATGTACTCCCAAACACAATTTAGAACTTAATTTTCATATGAATATGGTGTTTTTTGTCTTATTTTGTAAGCTTATTGTGTATTTAACATTTTAAACCCTTTTTGGACTCAATATTTAATTTCCTTTCTTAAAAAATTCCCATGACCATATATGTACCCCTCAATAAGGCTAAAATGGCTTATTTCGTATCCGCAAATATGGGAGAGGGCCAAAATTTGAAACCATTCAGATATTTCACTAAAACTTGTGTTTTCCATGCTCAAAGAACATAATGTTATTGATTTCAGTCAACAGTTTTGTTAAATTTTATGAAATAAAAAAAATTTAGCCAAATAGGCCTCATGGGTTTTCCTGGTGTTTCTTCGAGCAAAATTCTTAAATGCAAACAGTGTTTTAAAGTGCTTATAATTTCAATGTTATTGGTCTGATCACTTTGAAACTTGGCAGTTAAGTTGGAAAAAGACTATTCTATGTGAATACAATTTTATTAGACTGTCCGAGGCTTTTCTGAGGACTATTAGGTACGAGGTTGCAGTTAGCTCCCTTCAATTTTCGTTGTCCAGTAATATAGTTCTTATAAAAACATAGTATTTCCTTCAAATTCTATTGTAATGTTAATTTAAATGATAAAAAGACAATCTTTGAATGAAATGAGAGATGAATGATTGTAGATATTGATCAAATTTGAGTTTTTTGGAAATTCAGTGATAAAGTTGTGATTCGGCTTAGTGCAAAAAGGTGAATTTTACAATTTTTATGCTCTTCCGCCTTGACCCCCAGAGGGGTCAAATTTAAATAAAATTTTCTACAACGTTAAACGGTAAAATTTTCTGAATTTTTCACCAATTTATGGAAAGCTAATAAATTTTATGTGGTCAAAATTTCTTTAGAAAAAAAATGGTGCAATTTTTTTAAATTCACAAAACGTTATATTGAAAATGCATTGCGAGCTAACTACCACCTCGTGCCTTATTAGAGGGGGGAGGGTGGTCTGTGTACAAGTGTTGCAGTTATCAAGTAATGAAAAATGTGGTCTTGTTGTGATCAGATAAAAAAGTTGTGGCAGTTTTAGTCTTTATTGGATGAATTTATTTCAATATTTGGTAATTTTAAGCATATTTGTATGTCTATGGGATTTTCTATAGAAATGGCTTATTTTGTATCATTTTCACAAATTAAAGGTCACTGCATGCAGATTAAGACTTACAATGGGCTAAAACAGCTATAAATCTTCTTATGTGATGTAGGAAAAATGTTTAAACTAAAATTTATTCAATATTTCTGACACAAAATCATTTTACTACTTGCAAAATAAGGCTGCGGCAGCATAAAAGCTTTTTTGTGTTGAACCTATGAATGCCATATCAAATCAAACTCTCTATATTGGCTTAATCATAGAAAAACCAGTCAAACTAGAATGAAATATAGCTAAACAACACAAAATAGCACATGTAAGGTCTCTGGATTTCATAGAACAAGTCACATAATTGAACATATCCACTATTTCTTGCTGCAGATTTGGCCGTTTTTCCTTGTTTCGCACATGAGTCTTAGACAATTTTTTATCTAAAGTGCTATAACTAGTCTTTTTGCTGTTAAAATCTGTTCAACATCATCCTCTCATGCTAAAAACACCTTTAAGTTTGCATATTGTTCCATTTTTTACATTATTTTACCTTAAAACATTAGTTTTTATTGCTATGTGGGAAAAACCCATTCTAAAATCACATGGTTTATGTACTCCCAAACACAATTTAGAACTTAATTTTCATATGAATATGGTGTTTTTTGTCTTATTTTGTAAGCTTATTGTGTATTTAACATTTTAAACCCTTTTTGGACTCAATATTTAATTTCCTTTCTTAAAAAATTCCCATGACCATATATGTACCCCTCAATAAGGCTAAAATGGCTTATTTCGTATCCGCAAATATGGGAGAGGGCCAAAATTTGAAACCATTCAGATATTTCACTAAAACTTGTGTTTTCCATGCTCAAAGAACATAATGTTATTGATTTCAGTCAACAGTTTTGTTAAATTTTATGAAATAAAAAAAATTTAGCCAAATAGGCCTCATGGGTTTTCCTGGTGTTTCTTCGAGCAAAATTCTTAAATGCAAACAGTGTTTTAAAGTGCTTATAATTTCAATGTTATTGGTCTGATCACTTTGAAACTTGGCAGTTAAGTTGGAAAAAGACTATTCTATGTGAATACAATTTTATTAGACTGTCCGAGGCTTTTCTGAGGACTATTAGGTACGAGGTTGCAGTTAGCTCCCTTCAATTTTCGTTGTCCAGTAATATAGTTCTTATAAAAACATAGTATTTCCTTCAAATTCTATTGTAATGTTAATTTAAATGATAAAAAGACAATCTTTGAATGAAATGAGAGATGAATGATTGTAGATATTGATCAAATTTGAGTTTTTTGGAAATTCAGTGATAAAGTTGTGATTCGGCTTAGTGCAAAAAGGTGAATTTTACAATTTTTATGCTCTTCCGCCTTGACCCCCAGAGGGGTCAAATTTAAATAAAATTTTCTACAACGTTAAACGGTAAAATTTTCTGAATTTTTCACCAATTTATGGAAAGCTAATAAATTTTATGTGGTCAAAATTTCTTTAGAAAAAAAATGGTGCAATTTTTTTAAATTCACAAAACGTTATATTGAAAATGCATTGCGAGCTAACTACCACCTCGTGCCTTATTAGAGGGGGGAGGGTGGTCTGTGTACAAGTGTTGCAGTTATCAAGTAATGAAAAATGTGGTCTTGTTGTGATCAGATAAAAAAGTTGTGGCAGTTTTAGTCTTTATTGGATGAATTTATTTCAATATTTGGTAATTTTAAGCATATTTGTATGTCTATGGGATTTTCTATAGAAATGGCTTATTTTGTATCATTTTCACAAATTAAAGGTCACTGCATGCAGATTAAGACTTACAATGGGCTAAAACAGCTATAAATCTTCTTATGTGATGTAGGAAAAATGTTTAAACTAAAATTTATTCAATATTTCTGACACAAAATCATTTTACTACTTGCAAAATAAGGCTGCGGCAGCATAAAAGCTTTTTTGTGTTGAACCTATGAATGCCATATCAAATCAAACTCTCTATATTGGCTTAATCATAGAAAAACCAGTCAAACTAGAATGAAATATAGCTAAACAACACAAAATAGCACATGTAAGGTCTCTGGATTTCATAGAACAAGTCACATAATTGAACATATCCACTATTTCTTGCTGCAGATTTGGCCGTTTTTCCTTGTTTCGCACATGAGTCTTAGACAATTTTTTATCTAAAGTGCTATAACTAGTCTTTTTGCTGTTAAAATCTGTTCAACATCATCCTCTCATGCTAAAAACACCTTTAAGTTTGCATATTGTTCCATTTTTTACATTATTTTACCTTAAAACATTAGTTTTTATTGCTATGTGGGAAAAACCCATTCTAAAATCACATGGTTTATGTACTCCCAAACACAATTTAGAACTTAATTTTCATATGAATATGGTGTTTTTTGTCTTATTTTGTAAGCTTATTGTGTATTTAACATTTTAAACCCTTTTTGGACTCAATATTTAATTTCCTTTCTTAAAAAATTCCCATGACCATATATGTACCCCTCAATAAGGCTAAAATGGCTTATTTCGTATCCGCAAATATGGGAGAGGGCCAAAATTTGAAACCATTCAGATATTTCACTAAAACTTGTGTTTTCCATGCTCAAAGAACATAATGTTATTGATTTCAGTCAACAGTTTTGTTAAATTTTATGAAATAAAAAAAATTTAGCCAAATAGGCCTCATGGGTTTTCCTGGTGTTTCTTCGAGCAAAATTCTTAAATGCAAACAGTGTTTTAAAGTGCTTATAATTTCAATGTTATTGGTCTGATCACTTTGAAACTTGGCAGTTAAGTTGGAAAAAGACTATTCTATGTGAATACAATTTTATTAGACTGTCCGAGGCTTTTCTGAGGACTTTTAGGTACGAGGTTGCAGTTAGCTCCCTTCAATTTTCGTTGTCCAGTAATATAGTTCTTATAAAAACATAGTATTTCCTTCAAATTCTATTGTAATGTTAATTTAAATGATAAAAAGACAATCTTTGAATGAAATGAGAGATGAATGATTGTAGATATTGATCAAATTTGAGTTTTTTGGAAATTCAGTGATAAAGTTGTGATTCGGCTTAGTGCAAAAAGGTGAATTTTACAATTTTTATGCTCTTCCGCCTTGACCCCCAGAGGGGTCAAATTTAAATAAAATTTTCTACAACGTTAAACGGTAAAATTTTCTGAATTTTTCACCAATTTATGGAAAGCTAATAAATTTTATGTGGTCAAAATTTCTTTAGAAAAAAAATGGTGCAATTTTTTTAAATTCACAAAACGTTATATTGAAAATGCATTGCGAGCTAACTACCACCTCGTGCCTTATTAGAGGGGGGAGGGTGGTCTGTGTACAAGTGTTGCAGTTATCAAGTAATGAAAAATGTGGTCTTGTTGTGATCAGATAAAAAAGTTGTGGCAGTTTTAGTCTTTATTGGATGAATTTATTTCAATATTTGGTAATTTTAAGCATATTTGTATGTCTATGGGATTTTCTATAGAAATGGCTTATTTTGTATCATTTTCACAAATTAAAGGTCACTGCATGCAGATTAAGACTTACAATGGGCTAAAACAGCTATAAATCTTCTTATGTGATGTAGGAAAAATGTTTAAACTAAAATTTATTCAATATTTCTGACACAAAATCATTTTACTACTTGCAAAATAAGGCTGCGGCAGCATAAAAGCTTTTTTGTGTTGAACCTATGAATGCCATATCAAATCAAACTCTCTATATTGGCTTAATCATAGAAAAACCAGTCAAACTAGAATGAAATATAGCTAAACAACACAAAATAGCACATGTAAGGTCTCTGGATTTCATAGAACAAGTCACATAATTGAACATATCCACTATTTCTTGCTGCAGATTTGGCCGTTTTTCCTTGTTTCGCACATGAGTCTTAGACAATTTTTTATCTAAAGTGCTATAACTAGTCTTTTTGCTGTTAAAATCTGTTCAACATCATCCTCTCATGCTAAAAACACCTTTAAGTTTGCATATTGTTCCATTTTTTACATTATTTTACCTTAAAACATTAGTTTTTATTGCTATGTGGGAAAAACCCATTCTAAAATCACATGGTTTATGTACTCCCAAACACAATTTAGAACTTAATTTTCATATGAATATGGTGTTTTTTGTCTTATTTTGTAAGCTTATTGTGTATTTAACATTTTAAACCCTTTTTGGACTCAATATTTAATTTCCTTTCTTAAAAAATTCCCATGACCATATATGTACCCCTCAATAAGGCTAAAATGGCTTATTTCGTATCCGCAAATATGGGAGAGGGCCAAAATTTGAAACCATTCAGATATTTCACTAAAACTTGTGTTTTCCATGCTCAAAGAACATAATGTTATTGATTTCAGTCAACAGTTTTGTTAAATTTTATGAAATAAAAAAAATTTAGCCAAATAGGCCTCATGGGTTTTCCTGGTGTTTCTTCGAGCAAAATTCTTAAATGCAAACAGTGTTTTAAAGTGCTTATAATTTCAATGTTATTGGTCTGATCACTTTGAAACTTGGCAGTTAAGTTGGAAAAAGACTATTCTATGTGAATACAATTTTATTAGACTGTCCGAGGCTTTTCTGAGGACTATTAGGTACGAGGTTGCAGTTAGCTCCCTTCAATTTTCGTTGTCCAGTAATATAGTTCTTATAAAAACATAGTATTTCCTTCAAATTCTATTGTAATGTTAATTTAAATGATAAAAAGACAATCTTTGAATGAAATGAGAGATGAATGATTGTAGATATTGATCAAATTTGAGTTTTTTGGAAATTCAGTGATAAAGTTGTGATTCGGCTTAGTGCAAAAAGGTGAATTTTACAATTTTTATGCTCTTCCGCCTTGACCCCCAGAGGGGTCAAATTTAAATAAAATTTTCTACAACGTTAAACGGTAAAATTTTCTGAATTTTTCACCAATTTATGGAAAGCTAATAAATTTTATGTGGTCAAAATTTCTTTAGAAAAAAAATGGTGCAATTTTTTTAAATTCACAAAACGTTATATTGAAAATGCATTGCGAGCTAACTACCACCTCGTGCCTTATTAGAGGGGGGAGGGTGGTCTGTGTACAAGTGTTGCAGTTATCAAGTAATGAAAAATGTGGTCTTGTTGTGATCAGATAAAAAAGTTGTGGCAGTTTTAGTCTTTATTGGATGAATTTATTTCAATATTTGGTAATTTTAAGCATATTTGTATGTCTATGGGATTTTCTATAGAAATGGCTTATTTTGTATCATTTTCACAAATTAAAGGTCACTGCATGCAGATTAAGACTTACAATGGGCTAAAACAGCTATAAATCTTCTTATGTGATGTAGGAAAAATGTTTAAACTAAAATTTATTCAATATTTCTGACACAAAATCATTTTACTACTTGCAAAATAAGGCTGCGGCAGCATAAAAGCTTTTTTGTGTTGAACCTATGAATGCCATATCAAATCAAACTCTCTATATTGGCTTAATCATAGAAAAACCAGTCAAACTAGAATGAAATATAGCTAAACAACACAAAATAGCACATGTAAGGTCTCTGGATTTCATAGAACAAGTCACATAATTGAACATATCCACTATTTCTTGCTGCAGATTTGGCCGTTTTTCCTTGTTTCGCACATGAGTCTTAGACAATTTTTTATCTAAAGTGCTATAACTAGTCTTTTTGCTGTTAAAATCTGTTCAACATCATCCTCTCATGCTAAAAACACCTTTAAGTTTGCATATTGTTCCATTTTTTACATTATTTTACCTTAAAACATTAGTTTTTATTGCTATGTGGGAAAAACCCATTCTAAAATCACATGGTTTATGTACTCCCAAACACAATTTAGAACTTAATTTTCATATGAATATGGTGTTTTTTGTCTTATTTTGTAAGCTTATTGTGTATTTAACATTTTAAACCCTTTTTGGACTCAATATTTAATTTCCTTTCTTAAAAAATTCCCATGACCATATATGTACCCCTCAATAAGGCTAAAATGGCTTATTTCGTATCCGCAAATATGGGAGAGGGCCAAAATTTGAAACCATTCAGATATTTCACTAAAACTTGTGTTTTCCATGCTCAAAGAACATAATGTTATTGATTTCAGTCAACAGTTTTGTTAAATTTTATGAAATAAAAAAAATTTAGCCAAATAGGCCTCATGGGTTTTCCTGGTGTTTCTTCGAGCAAAATTCTTAAATGCAAACAGTGTTTTAAAGTGCTTATAATTTCAATGTTATTGGTCTGATCACTTTGAAACTTGGCAGTTAAGTTGGAAAAAGACTATTCTATGTGAATACAATTTTATTAGACTGTCCGAGGCTTTTCTGAGGACTATTAGGTACGAGGTTGCAGTTAGCTCCCTTCAATTTTCGTTGTCCAGTAATATAGTTCTTATAAAAACATAGTATTTCCTTCAAATTCTATTGTAATGTTAATTTAAATGATAAAAAGACAATCTTTGAATGAAATGAGAGATGAATGATTGTAGATATTGATCAAATTTGAGTTTTTTGGAAATTCAGTGATAAAGTTGTGATTCGGCTTAGTGCAAAAAGGTGAATTTTACAATTTTTATGCTCTTCCGCCTTGACCCCCAGAGGGGTCAAATTTAAATAAAATTTTCTACAACGTTAAACGGTAAAATTTTCTGAATTTTTCACCAATTTATGGAAAGCTAATAAATTTTATGTGGTCAAAATTTCTTTAGAAAAAAAATGGTGCAATTTTTTTAAATTCACAAAACGTTATATTGAAAATGCATTGCGAGCTAACTACCACCTCGTGCCTCTTTCAATTTTTTTCATGGG